>JAWIIG010000150.1:0-66964 GCA_033557465.1 Ichthyophis bannanicus
GCTATCTGAATATGTTTTGGTTCCTATTCAGAAAGATGTAAGGGTAGTTTGGCCGAGGCTTCAAAGTTTTGGCCTATTCGCTTTATTCCCTTAAGTGCGAAGGTGTTGGAAGCCGTGGTTGCTATTCCGCTTAGCCAATATTTGGGAGAATCATGACTCTTACATTCATCACAGTTTGGTTTTTGGAAAGGTCCATAATATGGAATTATTGCTGAGGGTTCTTTTTTCAGAGATTAATAATGCCTTAGCAAAGGGGCAGGCAGTAGTTCTACTGCAGTTTGATTTAAGTGCGGGCATTTATGTAGCCGATCATGCAATATTATGGAATATTTTAGATTCCATTTTTGGCATGTTGGGGATGTTTTGGAGTGGTTTCAGGGTTTTTTGAGGCCATCGGGTCATTATGTTGAAACACAATTCTGTGAACGATCAAGGTCCCTGGAGGTCGGATTCAGGGCTACCTCAGGGATCACTGGTGCCTTCCAATATTGGTTTAATGTGTTGATAGTGGTCATTAAGTTGGATTTTTGGCTGGTTGCAGATGTACAGCATTAGGTAGTTATGCAAGATAGTATTTTGGTTTTGGTTTCATTTTCTAGGCATTTATTTGGGAGTAGTTTTTCACTAGATGGTGCTACGCTGCTTTGATTAGGTCCCGTTCGATTTATATCCTCTAAATAGTGCTTCCAGCTGCACCACTGGAGGGTGATCTAAATATTTAGCCTTTTGGAATGACTCTTTTTTTACTTTTTATTTTTGGATGTTGATGTAATGCTGCAATATGGTTCTTTCCAATCGTACATTTATATTGTTTTAATAGGTTACCTGTTATTGTGAATAGTTTAATTCGACCTCATTATTCAGAATGAGTTTTTGACGTTGTCCAAATAGGTGTGTTATAATGCTGCTGACTTTTTCATGCTCTTTTTACGTCTTGCGAGTTGCTTGCTTATGGAGCAGGGATGTTTTAAAATCTATTTCTCTGAGAATGATATTCTGCTTGCAATATTTTATATTACATCTGTTAAAAAACAGGCAGGAATCACTTTATCAGTACCATTCCATGTCCCCTCAGGTTTCACTAGCCCAGTTTTACTCACCACTTCCGACACCTTTATTTTTTGCAGGTATTATTATCAGCATTGGACATAGTGCTGATTCCACTCACAACCTGGAAGGAAGGCTGTATTATGAACTATGGGCACCAACGGGGACAGTACTCTGCCCATGGCCAAAAAATAGTTGCAATCACCAAGCATTGAAGGGTATGAGTTATATATGGATTATCAATAAGCATGCCTCCCCCCACCCCACCACACACAGTTTTCTGCATCAGCCACAAGATCGCGTCACGGCCAATCCAGAGTCCCCCCGACAGGTCCATTCTCCATTTTCACCCCGACACTTGGAGCTAGCAGAAACTTTATCCAACTCCAACCCCTGCACGACATTGCCTAGCCGCATAGTACCAATCGGAGATTAGGCGACTTCCCCATTATCCGCCCCCTACCCGAGCGTGAGAGTACAGTATCCTGTCTGAGCTATTCAAGGACATTTAAATTGCCATATAAAATTTCATTATCAGTTGCGGGGGGGGGGGGGGGGTGGGCGGGCTCGAAAAACAACCTTCCGCACATTCCTTGAAAAAATAAGTAAAAGAAAAAAAAAGATTGTGGAGAACTGAGAAGAGAAGAGAAAGGAAAAGAGGTTATTGCTTCTCCCCCCCCCCCCCCCCCTCCCCCCCCCCGCCCCCCCCCTCCGTTCTCGGGGCCTCCTCACGGAACTGGTGCCAAGACACTCTAAGGCCTCATTGTCGCGTAAGGCTTATGGAGGAGAGGATACCTGAAAAGATGCAGTATAAGAATCATGTACAGCAAATGCGGTCCAAACCATGACACAGCCTACAATCCTGTAGCGACAGGATTCCAAGTCCCTTTTAACATGTTGGAGCACATGGAGTCCCAAAGTTTGCCCAAATACAGTGCCACCCTGTACTACCACGTGAGCGTATTAAAAACAGATAGCGAAGAGATTTAGTCCACCCAATAAAAAGGAAGGTTTGCATCGTTCAAGCTCGTCGCCACCAAAAACGCGCTTCCATCAAACACCCACGTTTATGATTTTACGATTTAGCGATAATTAATCTTAATATCCTAAAAACTTGCGTGAAAAGGCCCCCAAAGATTTGTACCCATTGCACAGGGAAGGAAGTGTTTTCAGGGTAGTTAGGTCGAGATAATATGATATCATTCGCAAACGAGGTGCGTATTGTACATTCATGCGATGCCTACCTTTCTCCGGTTACATCAGGATGCTACACGAAAAGCTCTGCACTGTCAGAATGGTTAAATCAATTACCAGATGCAAATAACAAGGTGGAGGATAGTGGGCACCCCTAGTCGATTGCCTACCCCTTTCTCCATGGCAAAGCTCTTAGATTGAACTCCATTAACTTGGAATGCTAGGCTCGGGCGTCCCCAGTAAGTAGACTATGACAACCCACTTGGTCAAAGAAATGTGGTTCCAAACCCCCCCCCAAAATTTATTTGATCTCAAACACCACCATCCAAAGGAAACCCCAACTGAACCCTATCAACAATACTTTCTCAGTGTCTGATGCCCACCAGAAGTGCTGGTTGTGGATCATGCCACATGGCATGCATTAATTGCAGCATGCGAACACTGTCCGTGGCTTGACGGCCAGGCACAAAACCAACCTGGTTAGGATGCACCAGGCCTGGAAGGGTCTGATTTAGCTGGACGGCCAGCACAGAGGCCAATATTTTAACATCTGTATTTAACAAGGAAATGGGGGCAGTATGATTGCTGCCTCTTAAGTTGGCTTACCAAGTTTAGATATTGACTGCAATAACTGCCTCTAGCTGAATGGAAGGCAACGACGACCCTTGCAACAACCCATTAAAGAGCAACTACCAGAGTGGGCACCAAAATTTTTTGAGAACTGTATTTTTTATAATACTGTGAGGGGAACCCATCCCCACCAGGAGCCCCACACCAATTAGTCAACAAATAGGCCCCTTCTTACCTCCTGCACTGTAATCTATGGACTCTAGTTGTTCCCTATGCAGATTCTGTAAAGGTGCGGCAGGGGGATGTCTCGAACATAGCCATCCGACTGAGTAAGACTGAAGGGTTCCACTTTATACAGGTGTGCCATGTATATCTGGTAAAACTAGGCATATCTCCTGGGACTTTACCCGTAAGACCCCGACGAGTCCTAAATCTCATGCACAATGCACGAGGTTTGCTGTTTTCGAAGCCGTAAAGGCAAGGTGATGCCCAACTTTGGTTCCCCTGGTCCGTAGAAAGGTTGATGTCAGTCAGCATCGCATGTTATCTAAAGCTTTTTTTGCAATGTAGGCCTCTAATTGGGCTCAGGTTTTTTCCCACCAACCTGGCGCCAAACCCGCTTGGAACCAGTGGGGCTGTGGTCGCAGGTTATAGCTGGGTCGCACTGGCCATGCCCTACCCTTCCAATCGTTGAGACTTCCCTTGTCCATGGCCTTCCTAGCTTGGGACGCCTCAGCTATAAAGCATTCTCAAGCTGTGGTCTTAAAGGCATCCACAGAGCCCCGGGCCAATGCAAATTCCCCTGTGGCATTGCCGGTGGTCAAAAAAAAACTTGTTATAAACCGGCCATGGTCCTCGACACAGCAAGGGGCTTGACAGAGAAAAACCTCTCATCCAATCTCCACCTATCTCCCCCAAGGTACAAGGAAGGGCCATCCAGCAGGGGAACATGGTCCGACCACGTTAAGGGCGCCATGTCCCGCCTCCACCCCCACACTCACCAGTGCACTGGGCCAAGCAAAAAATGGTCAATACGCATGTCGGAATTTGAGTGAAACAGTGAGTAGTAGGTATAACCTTGTTTTCTTCCCTGATTCTGTACCTCCATATATCCTCACAGGCCCACATCCATCATAAAGAGCCGGAAAAATGCATCGACTAATTCACTTCCCTCCCGGGTATTCTTCCCTGTGGAGTCCAGATGCCAGCGTCAGATGTGCATTCCAGTCCCCCCCTAGAAGAACAGACCCTTTCTCGCAAACTCCAGCAAGCACAGTTTTCAACTGTGCAAAAAGTGCACTTGACTCCTCCTTGGGTGCATGCATAAGTTTTAGCCAATGTAGAGAAGATGCCCACCCAGGCGAACAGTCATAAAGAGCCAGAGCCCCCAACATCATATCCTCTTCTCTTCCACCCTTATGGGCAGGGTCTGATGAAACAGTATGGCCACTCCCTATTTCTTCTGGCCCCTCTCATCTCCACGATGACACTCTTTAGGGTTTAGGGCTGTACGCTTCAACCAGCCCTGACTGGCGCAGCAAACGTGCATCTCCTGCAGGAACACAAGATCACCCTTCAAGGTACCCAACTCTTTAACATTAAAGCGTAGTTTACTCACCTGTAAGAGGTGTTCTCCAGGAGCAGCAGGAATCAGGTCCCTCACTTATTGGTGACGTCGGCGCCGACGGAGCCCTCGCGGAGCAATTTTCCCCCCAGCTTTCTGCAGAAAGCCTTTGGGAACTGCAGCGACGCATGCACGGGCCCCTTCCCGCCCAAGGATGCCATTCTTGCTCAGTCTGATGGGACATAGCGGAAAGACAAGCAAAAAATTAGCAAAATTATGCAATAAGAATAACTGCAAACTCCAAGGGGAGGAGGGAGGGTAGTGAGGACTGATTCCTGCTGCTCCTGGGAAGACACAACCGTGTTACCCGGTGGAGTAACTACGCTTTCTCCAGGACCCAAGCAGGACCTCACTGATGGGGACCTCCCAAGCTTAGGGCTACCGGAGACCTCAAGCCTAAAAGGCTCCCTCAAGATCAACAGTACAGAGGGGAAGGAATCAATCTTCTCTGAATACGAAAATCCCGGCCGGTAGCCCAAACACCAGGGCCGAGAGGGGTAGGAGTTTGCCTAAACACCTCAAAGAGATTGGGGAGGGAATGCCTGTCCGAAAGCACTGTCCGCTGCGGGACTCCCTCTCCAGGCAGTAATGGGCCGCAAAGGTTCTTGGCTTTGTAGGACCAAGTAGCGGCCCGGCAAATGTCCTTGCCAATGGAACAGAGCGAAGATGAGCCACGGGCGCAGCCTTCGCCCTGACAACGGTGAGCCGTGTGGACCTCGACTCGCCAAGGAGAGGCCGGCTGGCCCCATAAGCCCAGGCGATACAGTCAGCTACCCAGATGGACAAAGTACGCTTAGAAGAACAGGTCACCCCCAATCCGATTGGGCGTCAAAAGATACGAAAAACTGGGACAGCCTTTCTATGCCTCCCGCGTACGGTTCAAGGTAGAAGAAGGACAACGGCTCTTCTACAGTCCAGGGTATGACAGAACAGTCCTCGCTCGGCTAGTATGGCAGGCCTGCCTGGGAAAGAAAGGGTCGGAAGAACCACCGTCCTGGTTGATGTGAAAGGTGGGGAGACCACCTTTCCTGAAGAAACTTAGTGGTTGGCGTCCGCAGGACAACCCTATTCCTGTAGAACCTAGTGGGTTAGGGGGCAAACGAACACTAGAGCCTGTAGTTCGCTTACCGCGCCTAGCGGAAGTAAGGGCGTACAAGAAGAGCGTTTTCCATGAGAGGAAACTAAGAGGGCAGGTAGCCATGGGTTTTCAAAAAGGCCGGGGACAGGTAAGCCTTTTGCAGAACCACATTGAGGGTCCCAGTCAGGAGCTGGAGGACGCAACGGAGGCTTATCAGAAGGAGGCCTCTGAGAAAACGCGCCACCAAGGTGTGCGAGGGGGAGGAAAGAGGCTGGCCTTCCAACCGGTGAATGATGTGCAGAAAGAGCACTGAGGTGGACTCTGGGACAGGAATTTGGATCTTGAGACCACAGGATCGGAGAGGTGAAGCAAATATTGCAGTATCCAACGCGATACTAGACAGGCGAAGTGGTCCTCAGATCGCTGAGAACACCAGCTCGAGAAGCAATGCCATTTGAGGGCGTAAGACTTACGGGTGGAAGGTCGCCGAGATGGAGATGCTAGGACAACGGCTTCCAGCACCGGGGGTAGCATCAGTGGGGATAGGACTACACTTTCAGCAGCCAGGCCATCAGGTGGCAGGGCCCCTGAGGTTGGGGTGCAAAGAGTACCCTGATCCTGGGTCATGGGGGGGGGGGTTAAGGGAAACGGGCCTGAAACCCCAGGGGAAGAGGGGTGTCCACCGCTAGCTGTAGAAGCAGAGGGAACCACGGTTGGTTCTCGGCCCCGGGGTGACTACCAGGATTACGGAGGGCCCTGTCCCTGGACAACTTTGAACAAGGGCCGGGACACCAGTGGTGTGGGAGGGAAGGCATACAGCAGGACCCGTGGACCACGGGATGAGGGGAAAGTCATCCCGGCACCTCTCAAGTAGAGTGAGGGTGCCGGGAGCAGAATCCGGTGGAGCCTGCCTTTTCAGCGGAGACTGGCAAAGAGATCCACAGTGGGAGGAGCCCCATCGGCGGAAGGTATCTGACTGGGCCACCGCGGGGTTCGCAAGCTTTCCCATTCGGGCGGGGCAGCAGAATCTGGGCTCAGGTTTGGTCTGCCAAGGCAATTGTCCTGCCCTGGCAGGTAAACCGCCCTTTGAGGAGGATGTCGTGATCGGACGCCCAAGAGCACAGCCTTCCGGGCTTCCGGACATAGAAGGAAGGGAGCCCGTGGCCCCCTTGTTTTTGTTTCACATAGAACCATGGCAACCTGATTGTCCATCTGCGACCAGTAGCAGCACTGACCGAAGACAGCCATGGTGATGAGAAGGCCCGCAGAGCTAGGCGGATCGCCCGTAGCTTCTAGGAAGTTTATCTGCTGGACGGCCACTCCCAAGGTGTCCAAAGGGCCTTGAGGGCATGTCCCCTCTACAATGCGCCCCCCAGCCCAGGAGGAGGCATCTGTCGTGAGAACCCGGGACGGGGGGGTGACTGGAAGGACATGCGCGAGCACTAGAGTTGGGCAGGTGAAGCCACCATTGCAGGGAGTGAGACCAGACGGTCGGAAATCTGTATCAGGTCCAACAGTCTCCCTGTTGGACGTGAAGCCACTAAGTGCGAAGGCTCCACCTGAGTCAGGTCTCATATGTAGAGGGCTATTCGTGAGTGACATGGACCGTGGAGGCCATGGTGTCCCGAGCAGTTGCAGGAAACTGTCCTTCGTCAGGGGCCGGCGACTCGCTGCTGAACCTGCCCCGGCTAGAGCGCCCATAAGCCTGTTGGCACCCGTTCCAGAAGGCAAGAAGGCACGGAGCCTGCCGAGTGTCCAGCCGTGCTCCTATGAACTTGAGGTCCTGAGAGGGAAGCAGAGCGGACTTCATCGAAGTTTATGGCGGAAGCCCCAAGTGCGGGTAGCAGAGGCCAATCCCGGTACGTTGGGTGTGCCTGGGCAACCTCTGGAGCAGAACCCGGGTGCTCGGATGAGCCATTCGTCCAGGTATGGGAAGACGAAGAGGCCTTGAAGCCTGTAGGAAGGCCTGCCACCACTGCCAGGCACTTTTGTGAACACCCTGGGAGCGGAGGAGGATAGGCCAAAGGGCAGTACTCAGTACTGATATAATGGTTCCCTGCCACCCACAAACCTGTAGGTATTTGGCGGTGGTCCGGGTGAATAAGGATGTGGGTAATAAGCATCCTTTAGATCCAAGGGGAAGCATAGCCGGTCTCACCTAGCCCGGAGGTAGGGCAGTAGGGTTCCAAGGGTAAGGCATCTTGAAACTTTTTCCCCGCATGTAGGAACTTGTTTAGGTTTGCGTAAGTCCAGAAGGGTCTGAGGCCTCCTGTTCTCTTTGGCACCAGGAATTACCTCGAATAAGAAACCGTTACCGCACAGCATTGCTGGGGCACCCAGCTCCACCTTTCCACCAGGCCCGTTCCTTTTGAAGCAGACTTTGCAAGCTCCTGAAGGAGCACGTCCTGGTGCAGCGGGGGTCTGGAAGGTTCCCCCGGGAAGTAGGGGGGGGGGGGCACCTGGGTAAAATGTTGGAGGTAGCCCTTTTGAACCACCCGCAACAACCAGGCCTCGGTTGTTACGGCTGGCCACCTGTGTGCAAAGCGGTTCAGCCGGCCCCCCGTGCTGAGAGAGGGCCCCTGGGGGGAGAGGCTATGCTGGCATAGTCAAAAACCTCCACCTTGCTGGGCCGGGGCCTGCGTGGTGGGCTTGCGGGCTTTCTGCCTCCGGAATCCCTTACCTGCACCTTAGGCTGCTGCCCCTGATGAGGGGTTGTCGGTGCCTGATAGTGTGGGTGATGCTGCTTATAAGCGAAACACCTTCCTCAGGTAAAAAGGCTTCTTTCCCGAGCCCTTCTTCCTCTGAGAAGGAGCAGAGGTTTTTCTGGAAAGGTGATTCCTGGTGAGAGTCTCTGACTCGAGCTCCGCTGCCTTGTCGGCCATGGGCTTGCCGAAGAGGTTTTCCCCCCTGCAATGGACATCGACCAACTTGTCCTGCACCCACGGTTCGAGGTCGGAGGACTGATGCCAAGCTTGGTGGAGAGACCCGATGCCGGCTCCGGCTACTCGAGACGATGCTTCGAAGCCATCATAGGCCGCTCGAGAAATGAACTTCGAACACTCTCGAATCCCTGTGGACAGGGCTTGGGACCGCTGCAAGGTTTCCTCGGAGAGACCGGCGGAAAAACCCGCCATTTCTTTCGCCAGGTCGTGGAGATTACATACCCATATACAACTGATATGTCTGGACCCGACAAGCAAGCATAGAGCCCTGGAAGCACTTCCTACAGAGGGCATCCAGAGTCCGGGCCTCCTTACCCGGAGGCACCGAGGAGTGCATCTTTTGACTCTTGAGTCGATGCATGGCCGATTCCACCACCATGGAGTGGTGCGGGAGTTGCGCATTTTGGAACCCGGGGCTCTTGCGGACTTCGATACATGGAATCAACCCGCTTGCTCAACACCGGCGTCGAGGCCGGGCTTTCCCACATGCGGAAAGAGAAGCCACTCCAGCATCGGGGGAACCAGTACAGTAAAGGCCTCCCTCGGGGGGAGTCATATTGAAGGGCCTCGAGCTCTTCGACTCGGGGTTCCTCCTCCGGATCCGTGGGAAAAGCCAAGGCCTTGGCCATATCCCTCACGAAATCGGAGAACCAGGTATCCTCCGGGGGGGACCGCCTCCGAGGTTCCGACTCGGGCGAGTCGGAGGGGACGCACCAGGTCTGAAAGGAACCGGGTGAATCGTCCTCCTCCGTGTCCCAGCCCGACTCCTCCGAGGAGTAGTCGAGAGCTCCGTGCGCGCGGGGACCGGGGACCTCCTCCCCAACGCCGAGGCCGGCGTCGAGGACCTCGGTCCCCGAATGGAAGCCGAGGGAGACCTAGGTCGAGGATCGACTCGAGCTCGTATGGACTCGAGGATCACTCGGCCTCCGGGGTCGACTTGAGCGTCGACGCCCCAGTGGTCGGGGCGGATTGCACTGGCGAGGCCGGTGATCCAACGCCCGCGCTGGTCCATGAAGGCAGTGATACTGCGCTCTAAGGTCGTCAGTCTGGAGACCAAGCTCAGAAGACCCAGCATCCGCCGACTCGGGCCCCCGACGGCGTCAGGCCCGACGGTCGGATCATCCGTGGGGGAGTCCAGGACTTATCACTCCCGTGTCCAGGAGTCTCCACCTCGAGACGAGGAAGCTTTGAAGGCCTCTCCCCCTCCGAGGGCCCGGGGAGTTGGGCCGGGCTGATCGACCCGGCCCTCGAGGAACCAGGATCGCCGTCCGGCTCCACCCTCACGGGCCTCTTCTCCGGACGGTGTTCCCGGCCGGGGGAGCCCCGTTCAGAAGAACTCCGACGATGGTCTGAGCCGGAGCCCTGAGACGAGCGCGGAGTCAGAGAAGATACGCGCCCTCTGCGACTGCCGACTCCTCAGGGCCTTCGAGGACATCCTGCTGCACGGGCCGCAACCCATAGGGTCATGCTTGGCCCCCAGGCAGCGGAGGCAGCAGTCATGCTTGTCAGTAAGAGACATGAGTCTGACACAAAGAT
Source organism: Ichthyophis bannanicus (assembly GCA_033557465.1). Classification (NCBI taxonomy): domain Eukaryota; kingdom Metazoa; phylum Chordata; class Amphibia; order Gymnophiona; family Ichthyophiidae; genus Ichthyophis; species Ichthyophis bannanicus. The sequence continues at coordinate 9,992 of JAWIIG010000150.1, forward strand.
CACACTTTTTAAACCCGCTGGCAGCCATCGGGGAAAAAGGACCCCTGCAAGGTCAAAAGACCGCGCTGCCAGGGAAGAAGGAGAAAGTGGCGGGAACGCCAGTTGGAACAAAATAAAATAAAAACGTGAACGGGCTCAAAAGCTGGCGGGAAGAGGACACACGAACCGAGAAAAATTTAACGAGAAATTAACTAAAGAAATCAACTTTTTTCAGCGGCGGTAACAACTACGTCTGTAGGGCTCCGCGGAAAAAAAAAGAAGACTGAGCAAGATGGCATCCTTGGGTGGGGGAAGGGGACCGTGCAGTGCGCGCTGCAATTCCCAAGGCTTTCTGCGAAAGCTGGGGGAAAATTGCTCCACGAGGCTCCGTCGGCGCCGACGTCACCCATAAGTGAGGACTGACTTCCTGCTTGGTCCTGGAGAATAGAGAGTGTTTTTTGAGGTGAGTTGAAACCTTTTACATTAAAGGAGATGACCTTTCAGCATAGTATATCATCGTTCATGGTTTCTCTCCCTCCTGAAACTTTGTGTTCCATGGGTGCTATAAAAGCGCAAACCCAGCCATAGGCACTATCAGTTCCCTCCATAACTGTCCCCCTCCCGGTTTTCCTTCACAGAGAACCATCATCCTCTCCCTTCCCCACCTTTCCTCTTTCGGTCCCCTTCTCTGATTTCTCCTTTCCCCCCCCTCTCTTCCCCGAACTCATCTCGTTCCTTCCTTCTACCACATGCCCCCACTTCGCACCCCATCTTCTCCCTGTGCTCGCCCACTGGGCCAGACCAGGGAATGACAACCCCAAACCCAGGCCACGCAAGTCCCCCCCACCCCACCCGGTCCAGAATTATCCCCTTTACCAATTTCAAACAGCATCAACAGTTAACATGGTGTCGTACAAAAAGGTGTCAACTATAAGAGAAATAAAAGAAAAATACTGAAATAACACTTATTAAAAGAGGGCTGCTACACAGTACCCTATCCTGTGCGGCTGAGGTAAGCTATATTCTTATTTGATTTAATTTATAGCTCTTTGCTGCTGCTAGCTTTAACTTATTATGAAATTTAAACTACAAGCTCTCTGCTGGGTTCTAAACCAGAAAGATCTCTTCTGTGTTTTAAATTTAAACTAAAAGTACTTTGCTGATGCTAGGCCCTGAGTGACTATTAAATTTAAACTACAAGCTCTCTGCTGGTATGAAATTTAACCAGAAAAGTTCTCTTCTATGTTTTAAATGTAAACTTAAACTGCTGCTACTAGGTCCTGACTGATTTAACAAAAATAGTGGGTTCACAGATTAATTAGCTTTAATAAAAAGAATTCCTTTCAGAAAATTCCTAGAAGTATATACTCACAATTGCAGATCTCTCTCCAGAAGTAACAGTCCCCTTTTCTAGTCCTTTCAAGACTGAGGATCACAGAGCTCTGGTTGAGCTATTTATGCTTGTGCTGCTGAGGTAAGCTGTGACCAACTTCCTGGATGATTAACAGCCCTTGCTTGGATAGAAGGAGTGTTTCAAAAATAGAAATTACACTTACCTGGTAATTGTCGTTCCTTGAGTGACGACAGTTTAGTCCTCTACCTCTGGGTTGTTCACACTCTTCCTGCAGCTAGGAGACTGGGCATGTCAAAGTCATGACATCACTGGATATAGCCTGCTGGTATCTCCTATCAGCCTCCAGTGTACTACTGACAAAGCAAACTCAAAGGAACAACAAATAACTATACCATAACTTTAAATACCTCCCTATTCCTCAACCGGAGGAGCCTTTTTAACCGTATCAGTCTTACATTTTCTTTTCTCTTTTCTTTCTTTTTTTTTAACTTTACATTCATGTCCCCCCTATGCAAACACGTATCCTATACCATCACCTGGTTTAAAGAAGAGAAAACGAAGAAAGAACAGAGAGGGATACTCACTGCGATCTAGAAACTGAAAGGATCTGCCTACTCTCCTTGAGATTGATGCTCCACTCCGCCTGAAAATAAACTCTGAAGAAATCACACTCCTGGGCGGGAATGAGGACTAAACTGTCGTCACTCAAGGAACGACAATTACCAGGTAAGTGTAATTTCTATTCCTTATCGTTCCTCCAGTTTAGTCCTCTACCTCTGGATGTAACAAGCAGTAATCATTGGGAGGGACTTTATCCAGCCAACTCACCACCCCGCCGAACCGGTACAGGCCTACTTTACTTGCAAAACAATTTGGCAGTTGTGGGTACTGAGGAAATGAAGAGACGACCTGGAAGCTGCTCTACCAATCCCCCCTGGTGGAATTGACACAGTGATTCACCCATGAAGCTGCTTGTGTCCTGGTAGCAAGAGTCAGAAAGCCCCCCGGAATCATACAACCTCGCCAGCAGAAAGCTGAGGCAACCACCGCCTCAACCCAGTGCAAAATGGCCGCCTTCGCTGCTGCTTCCCCTTTGTGGGGACCTCCAACCAGCACACAAAAACAAAGAAACGAACATCGCACCCTGCATGTAATGTTTCCTATCGGTGTAAGCTACGAATAAAAACCTCCCTTCCAGAAAAACCGAGAACTGGAAGAGAAACCAATAGGCTCAGGAGAAAAATCAGATGCCACCTTTTGGAAGGACGACAGGACTACTCGCAAACACCACCCTCTGTCCAGAAAGGGTGAAAACGGCTCATTACATGACAGCGCCTGAAACTCCAAAACTCGTCGCAACCGAACAAAGAGCTATCAAAGCCACTGTCTATAACAGCAAATCCTTTACCAACGCCTGGAGTAAAGAATCAAAGGGCTCTTTAGCTAACGCCTCTAAGGCCCAATCGGGATCCCCCGGCGGCACCCGAACTCTCCTTGAGGAGCGCAGTCGGATTCCAACTTAAGGAAACGCTACACATCGATCCGAACACCTAGCGCTATTCCCTTCACAGAACCTCTACAGCCGGAAACAGTCGCCCGCTGGATCCTCTAAGGAACTGGCCGCTAGTTCCTTCAGACACTGTCCTGCAGAGAACTCAGACCAAGGATACAGACACCTTTGTCGCCCGGACTTACTGCCGTGAACAGCAGCCTTCCAAAAGGCGCTAAGCATGGACCTATGTAGCAGACGCAGCCTGCCTCCTTGCTCTCAACAAGGCGGCGAAGACTGCCGCAGAATAACCCTTCTACTTGAGCCCCGCCCATACAAAGGCCAAAACCGTAGGCGGGCACTGATCCACCTGAGACATTCGTCACGGACCTAGCCGCAGCAGAACGTCGCTACCGACAAGTTCTAGGAAAAGCCTGTCGAGTAGGCGAATGAGAAAAGCCTAGTACGGCCGTCTCGTCCAACCGGGCGCTACCAAGAGCACCTTTCTCCGAAAGCCTCAAGACGCCAACTAGTTGCCCTATGAGAGCCCACGGGGAAAGGACAAGACAAAGACTTAATTGGGAGCTTAGTGACCCTCAACTTGGACGAACCATCAGCTGCCCCATTCCTCCACCAGAGACACCTCTGGGTGAACCCCAAGGAAGCCAATAATATTAGCTAGCGCTTGAATTAAGCCATAATGCACATTTGCCCCATAAAGCAAATCAGGCTCTAGTTGATTCAACTCCCTGATCCTTTCCTGTTCCAGGCGAGTAGACTGTCCGTAAACACTGCGACCACCGGAAGCATGCTCTCGCCTCCCCAGGCTCCAAAAATGGGAGCTTGTAAGGCCAAAGCATTGCCCCCAACGATCGCTTCAGTGAACCATATACTTTCCCATATGCGATAAAGAAGATTGCTAGGGCTCTGTTCCATACAGTGAGTCCACACCCCCTGGTAGTGCAAGATGTGCACCCACCCACGTAGTACCCAGGCCTGCCCCTGCTTAGCCTCAAAATGTCAATCAATAACAGGCGAATTCAGGACAGCTGAATACTTTCTTTATTTTCTGTATTTCTTTATTTTTCTTTATTTTTTTTTTTTACAAAGACACCTCTAAACCAAATATTCCTTCAGCATATGTTAAGAGACGCTCTTTCCGTGCCAACAATATGAAGTGGAAAGAACTCCCAAACACAGGCATACTATCCCACGGCCTTCCTGCTAGAGTAACGCCCCATTCCGTCTGACTGCACAAAGATGGACTGTATATTGTGGTGAGGAGGAGGCAGCCCAGCATGAAAATAAAGGAGAAAGAAGAACTTTTTCTTCTTCTCGGGGGATGGGTTCATTAGAACACATACATCACAGCAGAATCCCTGAGAGAAACCAAGAGGGTAGTGCTAGGTTTAAGGCCACTCCCAGACCCCATGACATCCTCAGGCAAGAGTAGGAGGTACAAGTGGGTGGAGTCAGGAAGGGAGTTGCCCTGCTCAGCGTTTAAGTTTGAGAGAACAAACAAAGTTAGCAGAAGCAGCAGAAGGGCCAGAGAGGCAAGGAACTCCAGAAAGGCCTGGAAAGCCAGAAAGGCCAGGAACTCCAGAGAGGCCAGGAACTGCAGAGATGCAGGAGAGAGCAAACACAGCAAAGCCAGCAACCATGAAAGAAGCAGATACAAAGTGAGTAGCAGCAGAGACAAGAGCAGCCAGCACTGCAGCCCAGGAAGCTACAGGGAAGGTTCCAGGCAAAGGACCAAACAGACTGGCTACAGGGAGAAAGAGAGAAGGTTGGCTTTAAGGAAGCTAAGGCAAGAGTGCTTAGACTCACTGAAAGAAGGGTCTATCTGCAGGCAGCAGAAGTCCCAGGAGGGGAAGTGGAGAGCTTACCCTGAGTTACTGTCTAGCTCAGAGACAGAGGGAAGTCCAAGCCGTAGAAGCCTCAGCAAGGAAGGTGCTGCAGGCCAGACTCCAAGGTAGGACAGATAAAGCCATAAAGCCTAAACCCTGTGTTACTTGCTCTGACTCAGAAGAGAGGTTAAAGCCTAGGAAAACCCGGAATAGGAGTAAGGGGTTTGCCAGGGACACTGAACAGGAAAAGCCCAGTGAAAGCCTATCTAAAGGAGAAAGGGTCATTCAGTGGCATAGGCTCTTTAACCTGCTAAAGATATTAAGCATAAGCTGCCAGAACGCTTACAAGCATTGCCAAGTTACAGCTCAGGTGAAAGCATGGAAGTAGCAGGCCAAGGAAAGTGACCTAACTTCAGTTTGTTCTGAGATGGACTGTAATGTGTGCATGAAGGCTGAGTAATGGAAGCCTGAGAAAGGAAAGAAGTGAAGCTTGTGTAAATATCTTTATTGCAACACTGGTTACAAGTGTTACCTTAAGAGGAGAAGAATAATCCTGTATTTTGCTTTGACCTGAATGTGTACATTTGCTTTGAAGATTTTGTCAACCATTTTGACACGGATGCTAATAAAATCCCTGTGTGCTTTAAAACAACCACTCGGTTCATAATCTCCTTGGCACAACTACAATCCTTGGGAAAGAGGAATTGAGATGGCTTCCCGTCCCTACTAGGCAACCGCCTGGTAGGGGCGCGACCACCGCCACAATATTTTAAGTTCAACTAGCACCTGGTGATATGAAATACAGCTCTCATTCTGCAGTGGCAATTGAGGCAGCAATGAAGAAGCCGAGAAACTGCAGACAAGTTCCCATTATATCACCTGGTAAAGACTCAACTTTTAGACCACTGAAGCAAAAAAAAAAAAGCAGGCGAGAGTGCCTTGTGTCCTGCCAGCAGCTGATCGAATTGAAGGGATTCAGTATATGCAGGGCATTGTCCAGAGAACGCAAGGCCCCTCCTCCAGGCTGACTCCACATTCACAGTCTAAACCGGCAGTCACCTAGGCTGATGCCGATCAGCGTGGAAGCCATCTTGTAAGCCCAGCATATGAAGTATGCCTACTAGAGTCTGAGCCGCTGCCATTGCTGCTAGAGAACTAGCCTGGCTGCTTCTGGCCCCCCATTAAGGCATTCACTGAACACTAGCAGAGACTCTCCATACTGGAGAACCTCTGATAAATGGAATGGGAGCATAGATAGCTCCAAAGGCCAGAGTTCTATTTTGCAACCCCTCTCCGCTGAGCTGCCTTTTCCATATGTAAAATTAAACCATGTATAGCCAAAATTAAGACATTACAAATCTACCGTAAAATCTTATAATTTGGCAAAGCCAAACTAAACGGGAACATTTTCCATAAAGAAACCACACAACTATAAAATCCTTCCCATGACATAATGCTTATGGCAGAGCATTCCACATCTGTGGACTGGCCATGGCACTCACCCAAGCACCTGTTACAACTGTCCAAGAGAGTTATCACCATAATTCCTTTTGACTTGAATATGTTTACAGCGGAACATAGCGCTATATCACAGCAGCTAAGCCAAAATATTATCCTGCTTATAAACCGACTTTAACGCTTTATAGGACCTTCTATGGATAGCGGAAGGAGATTCTGGTAAATCAACATAGCTATGCCCTTTTTTTTTTTTTTTTTAAAGGATAGGACTCCAAAAACCAAGTTTCCGCCAACTCCAATGAAATCAAAGCAGCTTAGCTAAAATTACCCGAACTGCTACTATAGCTTTGCAAGAAGCTACCAGCCCCCGCTGCACCCAGTTGTCCTCCCCCCCCCCTTATCCTGGGGGATTCTGCATTGCAGGAGGCATTGCCCACCCCCTGCCAGCCTACTGCAATCTGCCAGGGAGCTGAAGAGCAAAATAGAAAGTAGAACCCCTGGAAGCAAACAGTGTCCCGTCCTTGGGATTCAGACGCAAAAGATAAAAATCAAAAGTAAAATCAGTTAGCTAAAAATGAACAAGGCTATCTCTCACTAAAGCGAGTTTCTTTTTCTTTTTGAAATCCCACCGAAGTCCGTGGGACCCAAGCTTTCGAACACAGCCCCTGATGCTGTGCATTAACCATAACCAGAGAAATGAAACCCTGCTCTAGTAATAGATGAGAATTTCCTGGGAAGGGCCTGCTAAGTGTTGCTATGAAACACACAAGCACCTCCCCAGGCCTTCCTGCAGTCAGAGAAATAGCAGTGGAATACACTAACCACCTTGGAAATGGAGGTCTGAGAGGTTGTTGCCTGTGTGAACCTGATGAGTAATATGAATTTGTATTGTACCACTCACCCCCCAGGGATGAGGGCACTGAATACTATATGTGATTCATGAGCAGCGCTGTCATTCAGTGGCCTTTAGGGCAGCAGAGCCCGACCACTGATACAGAAATTAAGAGCTTTAAATCTTGGTCATATAAACTGGATTCTCAGACCTTACATCACATCACCGAGGCTCTGTGGCTCCGTGGTGATTTCTTTCCTGACCTGCAGATAATGGCTGCTTCCTCTACACAGCGAGAGCATTTCTACAGCTGGGGAATTCTTCACAGACAGAAGCAGCCAAGAAAGTAAAAGGAATCTTTTTTTTTTTTGCACATCTTCTGACCTGCAGATAATGGGATAATGGCTGCATACCCACAGTCATAGAAAGGCACTATTGAGTGTACCAGCTGCCCTCTGGTAGCCATAGACCGTAGCACAGGCACGTCTTGGTTGACAGTTTAACTGTTAGTCTATTTTTTTTTATCCTAAGGTTTCCTAAACCTGTCCCTGTGAAATTTTGGGCAACTTTCACTATAGAATACATAAAAGCACACTTCCAGGCTTTCCCTCCTGCTAATTACAAGTTAGGGCTCTGCCCTTGAACCTAAAAGCTGGCAATTTGCCTAATATCCTGGGCCTTAACAGATGCTCCTCAGAGACATGATTAGGAGGGAAAGACCATGTGGCATCAGGGATCAATGCCAAAACCACTGTCCTGTTTTTAAGTTTATTCTTATTTATTCTATAAAGAGGATTGACAACAGTCCCCCTTAATGCTGAGGAACCCCCTGAGCCTCAAAAAAAAAAGCTACAAACAAAAGAAAGTGAGGCAGCCAAGAGGTTTAGCTGTAGGTAGCCCTTCCCCCAAGCCATGCGGCAGCCAAGAGGTTTAGCTGTAGGTAGCCCTTCCCCCGAGCCATGCGGCAAGCCAAGAGGTTTAGCTGTAGGTAGCCCTTACAAGTGATCAGCCTGCTATTTCAGTAGACACCCTTCCCCCACTTCAGGTCTGAGCACAATAGCCCCTAGCCCAGAAATCAACAGACCAGAGCACACCGGTTTGGACAGGTCACCCAGGTACCTTCCCCAGGGGCTACTGATTGGTGGGCAGGAAATACCTGTGGCAAATGGGATTGCAGAATGAGTTTAAAACTATACTGTATATAAAGCTTTGTAGGACGTCCCTCGGGGCTCAGACTCTTATGGAGGTTGCTGGTATCTCTGTCTGGCCTGTGTGCACATTAAAGATCCTGATTGCATTCCAGCCTGTCTGTGAGTCTTCCTTCTGCGGGTGAGTGATAGAATAAGAGCGTATCTTTTTGTTTCCTGCCACAAAAGAGAAACAAACACTAGGCCCAAAAATCTAGCTATTCTGCCTGTTGTTTTCCTCACGCAGGCAGCTCACTGCAACTCTTGCCATGCGGTCCAAATACCTAGAGAGGAAATGGCCGCCCCTTCGCCAATGAATTTTGATGCCAAGAACAGCCGCCGCTACAAAAATGAGGCCTCAGCAGACCGACAGAGCCCGAAGGCCTTACCTGCAGGGCCAAAAGCCACACAGCCTGCTCCTCCCACCTTGAATTCATCCGATCCTCAAGCCACGCTGATGCACCTGGCAGCCACGGCGAGGATCGATCAGCCGGTTCCACAGAGTAAAATTAAAATCCCGCAGCAATGGAGAGGCTCCGTCTCACACAGCTTCAGTGTGGCTGTACGGGTCCCGGAGCTCTCTCCCGTACTGTCCAGGGAGAGAGATCCGCACCGGAAAATGCCTGCAGCAAGTGAAAATAACTGACAAGGAGGGAAGGTGAGAACTGCTACTGATTTAAAGAGCCAGGCTCAAATTTAAAATTATTGTAAATAAGGAAAGTTGCTCCTAACTAAAGGGAACTAATCCCTGATTGCCAATTAACCAAAGATAACTGAATTAAAAGTAAAATTAAAAAGTCCCTTGGGATCCCGGGATCTTCCTGTTTGGGGCCTCGGTGCTGGGTGGCAACTTGCTCTACTCCGCCATGGCCTGAATGCAGCTAGACTATCCCTTGCAGCAGCCTGGAAGCGTGCCTCGGCCCCTTCCTTTCAGGCTTGGCTGGAACGGATGTGGGATATGTATGCCATGGAACAAGGGGTAGCGGTCAGTAGGATGCGCCTGGCGCGCTTTGAGCTGGTGTGGGCGCCCTTTGTCTCTCGATATGGTGCGTGACTATGCTGGCTAAGAGGGATGGAACATTCATATTCTAAAGGGAGCCTGCCCCCCTGAGTGTGTCTTTTGCTCGCCACACTCCCGTGCTTGAACATTAGTAGCCATAGTGGGGGGGATTGGGAGGCGGGGTGGGAGGGGGGTACTGGGCTAGGGAGGTTTTGGGGGGGGGAAGGGAGGTTGGGGGGTTACTGTTCCCTGTTTCCTCATTTTTAAAATTGCAAAAATGAAGGCATACTGTTGAATGCTGTTGTGACCTGAAGTTATATTATTATTGTTGCATCTTCTTTGAAGATTTTTGTGGTTTATGATGCTCTGTATATTCTGGAAGCCTTTCAATAAAAAAAAATATATATCTTTTTCCTAAAAGATACAGTAATGGAAAATTATGCTTCAGTACAGTCCTCCTCTTTTCAGCCTTTGATGAAGAATCCTATTTTAAGAAACTGATCAAGGAAGAAACGATTTCCACGCTCCTGTGAACATTCCTTACTATGGCTCAAGTAATTAATCTCCAGTGTAGTATAACGTTAATTAAATTGTTACATGCATTACTGTCCTTACTGGATAACCAAGCTTTCATATTCACACTCAAACTTTGTGACCTTTCTAAATTAGCTGGAACCGATAAAGAGTTGGCTCTTAGCTTGATAAGCTTAGAAGAAAATGAAATATACAGTAAGCTCCCGGATGGACTCTTTTCTTTCTCATCCATGTGCCTCCGAGGATGCTGTGAATGAATGGGATATATACATCAAAAGGTCTCTAGAATTAGGAGAAAGACGTATACTGTGTGATTTTGTATGCCTGGTTGCCCAAAAGGAGCAAAACATTGACGCACCTTCACAATGTATCATCTTGCTTGTTCCCTTTGCAATGAACCATTTTATTGTGCATATTGTAACAAATGTGCTATGAAAATGACTTTTTCCCCAGTCCAGTATACTGTAAACAGGACTGGTGCTAACTCGGTTTTTTTTTTTGTTGTTTTTTTTTTAACTAAAAGTTGAGTGAAGTACAAAGCATGCCCTGTGACTATGCAGCATGTCCCTTGGAAATATCACTATGTGAAAGCACATTTACTTTACTTGTTTTACTGTTATACTTTGATTTGTTTGGTTTTGGAGTATGGTAGTGTTACATATGTGCATTAGTCAATTCATTAGAGCAAAGCATTGATGAATGAAATGCACCTGATTGCGCACTAGATACAATGGGGCATGTTTACTAAAGGGCAATAAGGTTCACACCTTAGCTCTCACCATTGGGAGAGTGTCCGCCACGTTCCCCTGCAGTTATCATCTAACTATATTGGGCTAATTACTATGAGCTTATCACTACTGGAAAACTAAACGTTAAGAACGCTCAAACTACAACCTATGGAATTCAACGCAACAACGTTTTTTCAGCACGGAGTGAATGGCGTGGCAGACGTACTATTGCTTGCTTCGTTGACAAGCAGAAAAGCTTTAAAAGGATTGTTCACAGCGCAAGTGTGCATTCCCCTGAAGAACCTTATAATAGCGAAACGCTTGGGTACCTTAGAGGAACGGCGTCGGGACCATTTGAAATAGCCGCGAAACACAGCAGCCAAGTTTGATACAGCCATTGTTTCATCATGGCCATGAAGCGCCAGAGCAGATGAGAGAGATAAGTGCCCGCTAAATATATGTATGATTCAATATCGGTATATTTGAAGGATGTGGTTCTAACAAGCATGATTGATCAAAAGGCTGTTGTTTGAAGACCATATATGCACACAAGAGACTTTTTATCTTTTTAAGAATAATAAAAACAGAAAAAACAGAAGAAAAAAAAAAAAGGCAAATGGAAAATAAATTAATTATTATAGTTAAATACATATTTAATTTAAAAAAAAGAAGGTACAGAAGTCGGGTCATTGATGTTAACAGCAGCTGAGCTTGAAAGTGCAAACTTCAGGTTACAAAAAATAGCTGCAAAGTTGTTGCTGAGACCTGAGTACCTGGTTAAATGATCAACGTTGTTGTGTTGAATTCCATAGGTTGTAGTTTGAGCGTTCTTAACGTTTAGTTTCCCTGCAGTTATCATGGCATGAAGCACCTCATCGTGCTAAAGCTGCCGTCATTAAAGGGGGGTGCGCTTAATGCCACCCATTAATGTGGTAATAAGTGAACCCACACTAAATTGCATCAGTGACAGTGTGTGGCATGCACCCCTGCACTAATCAAAATGTGTAGTCAATGCCCATTCTACTCCCCAAATCCGTCCCGTCCCCTCACCATCATGCACAGGATTTTTGCCAAACTGCCTGCTTTGGCTTCTGATAAGTTACTGCAGTCCCGCACTAACTGCTTCATGCAATGGCGATTTTCCCTACATTTGTATTCATGTTGCAAAAGATAGATGGGGATCGGTGGCATCATCGCTTTACTCTTCATATTGAAGGAAATTTGAATGTAGCTAGGCCCATGTTTTGACTGCATGCATACTTAGTGCTGAACTAAAAATATTCCATGATCCAATGTTACAGTATGCTTTGTATCATGAGAAAGATGTCAATGAATGCAAAAATATTTGAAATACTTTGGCACGACAAGCCTTATTTTTTGTCTAAGCTGGTATAATCATATGACTCTACCTGTTGTGTTTGATGATCTGTATTTAGCTCAATGTTTGAATGTTCTGTAACGTTTGAGTTTTATCATTAAACAATAAAATATGACAGATGAAATGAAACATTTCAACCCATTTTTATTGCCATTTTAAGCCTCGGCAAACTATTGTTCTCTCCTGCAGTGTAGTAATTATGGTTATTCCATTCCTCTTATTATGTTCAATGTAAGACAAAATCAAGGAATCCTTTTGGGTGGCAAGTCATGATTAGGGGATTCAGGGAAATGTTTCTAGATTGTCACTTCTATCTTTTGTATACTCTCGTTCCTGTACTGTAATAAACATTATCTAAAGATACAAAAAAAAAAAAAAAGTAAAATTAAAAGTAAATTTAAGGGAAAAATCAAAAGTAAAATCTGAATTTGTCACACTAAATGCTCCTTATCTGTTCCCCCCAAGTGAGCCCAGAAGCTAGGCTCACTATGTCCTCCTGCTGCAAGGAGACTGGACACACTGGAGGCTGATGGGAGATACCAGCAGGCTATATCCAGTGATGTCACGACTTTGACATGCCCAGTCTCCTAGCTGCAGGAAGAGGTGAACAACCCAGAGGTAGAGGACTAAACTGGAGGAACGATAAGGAATGGCCTTTTGATCTGCCACCTGGTGTTTACACCTATTGAAAAAGTTTCACAGGTCTCTTGCCCCCTAGGTAGCAAGCCTCTTTGTAAAGGTCTCTAGAAGACAATTTGCTGCTCAAAGAGTACTGACCCTGTTTTGCCTTTTGTGCTAATCTATATTCTTATTTGATTTAAATTATAGCTCTTTGCTGCTGCTGCTAGGCTCTAACTTATTATGAAATTTAAATTACAAGCTCTCTGCTGGGTTCTAAACCAGAAAGCTCTCTTCTGTGTTTTAAATTTAAACTAAAAGTACTTTGCTGATGCTAGGCCCTGAGTGACTATTAAATTTAAACTACAAGCTCTCTGCTGGGTTCTAAATTTAACCAGAAAGCTCTCTTCTGTGTTTTAAATATAAACTTAAACTGCTGCTACTAGGCCCTGACTGATTTAACAAAAAATAGTGGGTTCACAGATTAATTAGCTTTAATAAAAATAATTCCTTTCAGAAAATTCCTAGAAGTATATACTCACAATTGCAGATCTCTCTCCAGAAGTAACAGTCCCCTTTTCTAGTCTTTCAAGACTAGAAAAGGGGACTGTATGATCTTTTTACCGCCCAACAAAAGTCTATTTGAAAGGGAAAGGACCATGAATAAAAAATCCCCTTTTTGTTCAGCACCTCTATAACCGGTTTCATCTCTCGTCAATGCACCAACGTGAAAGTCAAAAGGTCCTGGTAGAGGGAGACAGCTGCATCCTGATATTGTATAATTTTCCTCTCCCGGCCTCTCCTCAGCAACAGTTCTGCATCATTGTAGCCTAGAAAACGGGCAACAACATCACGAGACTGATTATTGGGAGGTTTACCCAGCGGGTGGTGCACCCTTTCGATCTCCATACTAACCCCGTGGGACAGAAACTCTTCTAAAGTTAAAAGTTCCTTGGTTAATGCTAGGACCACCTCAACCCGGTTCTCAGTCCCACCTGCAGCTTCTGGTATGCCTGTTAAACGCACATTATTTCTATGGGCCCGATTTTCTATGTCATCGATTTTATAGGTAAGTTCCATCATTTGAGAGCATTGTCTGTCTGTTGTGCATTGTAATTCCGTCAGAGTTGCAGTGCAGTCCTCCATTTTTGTTTCCACCTCCTCCACTCAGTGGCCTAAATACTTAATGTCTCCGTGGAGCTCCATGATCATAGACGTCACTTCCTCCCACATTGATCTAAACTCTGCAGCAAGCTCTTCAAAGCCCCTCCAGAGCTCACGCTGTATGAGAGAATGTGTTGAGGTTGCCTCACCGCCTTGCTGAAATTCACTCAGCGTGTCCTCTCCTGATTCCTCCGACACCGTCTTCTGCAAGGAACTGCCATGCAGCCCAGCCCTGTCCATCAGCCACTGCGAGACATGCAGATTTTCCTTCGCCTCCGACAATTTGACTTTTGTAGTCATTTGCTCCCAGTTCCTCTTGGCACCTTCTGCTCCAAGTTTTAATGCCTCTCCAGACTATTAGGATACTTTTAGGGGCTTTTTGTCTCCTCAGGGTGGCGGAGAAAGAGGTTCAAGCCACCATTTGCTCTGGTAAAATCACTGTCCCCCCCTTTTATTCTCATGTTTATGGTTTTATTTATTTATGTTTATATATTTGTATATGTTTGTATTAAGGTCATAGTCCACTGAAGGCGGCCATATGGCTAAAATATGTGTTGGGCAGACCTTGATACCAATAAATCTCAGTTCTTCCAGTGGCAATTGTCCTCCTGCCTTTTTCTGAGCTGCTTTTGACAAGCATGAGGGGTACCCTTCCTGCGTCCCTAAGTATACAGAAATTGCCAGCTGAGTGATGGCTTCTATCTTATTCCGTGATGTTAAATACTTTTCAATAATGATTTTAATCTTCTATAGTATTCATTACTGATTTTTTCTTTTAGTAATTTCTGCTTCAGCATTGGTTTTTCCTCTACTCCAACATACTTATATACACCTTCCGGTTCAAGGTCCTTGATGTCACAGCCTTCAACTAGGGAGATATTTTTCATTTTGCTCAATTTTCTCTAAAAAAAAAATTGCCTTAGCACATTTGTCAAGACCAAAGGTCATACTGATGTCATCCACCAAAAGCTGGAAGAAAGAGGAAAACTGCCACAATAAAATATGCAAAATGCAACAGATGAAAATTTAAGATCTTTAATTTCACAGATCAAAGTAAAGTAGTATGTGAATGATAACATCTTGAAGCAACTAAGGGTGTCCATGGAAAGAAGATATACAGGGAAGAGGAGGTGACTTGGGTGAGAATATCATAAAAAGGAATACACAAACAGAAAGAGCAGTTAAGGGGGAGATGGAATTTGCACATCTGGAACTGCAGGAGAATGAGATAACTACAGGACAGGTCAACCATTCAGTTGAAGAGGAAGAAGAAAGGGAGGTGGAAGAATTCAAGATCAAACTTCTAGTCCACATGGAAAGAGATGAATATGCTGGGATTCAGGCAAAGGAAAGATTACCCAAGTTGAATTTAACACCTAACAATAAAGATGAACAAGGTCATATTAAGTATAAAGGAGCCATTTATCAACATCACCAAGTCATGAACCTCTGTGTATCATTTGATGCCTTTTCAGATGTGATGACTGATTGAAAAACTTTTATTATATTCAGTGCATGTAAATGGCTTCTTTTCACTGGGTATTACTTGATGACTTTCCAGAGTCAATGACTGATTGAAACTTTTATTACACTCAGGATTTGTAAACAGGTTCTTTTCTCTGTGTATCATTTGATGTTTTTTTTAGATTTGATGAATGACTGAAACTTTTATTACACTCGGTGCATGTAAAAGGTTTGTTTCCTCTATGTATCATTTGATGCCTTTTCAGATAGGATAACTCATTAAAAATTTTATTACACTTAGTTCATGTAAAAATTTCTTTCTGCTCTGTATTAGTTGGTGACTTTTCAGAGTTGATGACTGACTGAAATTTTTATTACACTTAGTTCATGAAAAAAAATTTTCACTGCTGTGTATCATTTGATGTATTTTTAAATGTGCTGACTGATTGAAAATTTTATTACATTCAGTGCATGTAAAAGGTTTCTTTCCACTGTGTATTACTTGATGTTTTTTTAAATCTGCTGACTGACTGAAACTTTTATTACATTCAGTGCATGTAAAAGGTTTCTTTCCACTGTGTATTACTTGATGTTTTCTCAGAGTCGATGACAGATAGAAACTTTTATTACATTCAGTGCATGTAAACTGTTTCTTTCCACTGTGTATTACTTGATGACTTTTTCTTTCCATTGTGTATTACTTGATGACTTTTTAAATGTGCTGACTGCCTGAAACTTTTATTACATTCAGTGCATGTAAACGGTTTCTTTCCACTGTGTATTACTTGATGATTTTTCAGAGTCGATGACAGTTTGAAACTTTTATTACACTCAGTGCATGTAAATGGTTTCTTATCACTGTGTATTACTTGATGATTTTTTAAATTTGATGACTGACTGAAACTTTTATTACACTCAGTGCATGTAAAAGGTTTCTTTCCACTATGTATCATTTGATGATGCCTTTTCAGATGTGATGACTGATTGAAACTTCTATTACATTCAGTGCATGTAAACGGTTTCTTTCCACTGTGTATTAGTTGATGATTTTTCAGAGTCGATGACAGTTTGAAACTTTTATTACATTCAGTGCATGTAAAAGGTTTCTTTCCACTGTGTATTACTTGATGACTTTTTAAATGTGCTGACCGCCTGAAACTTTTATTACATTCAGTGCATGTAAATGGTTTCTTTCCACTGTGTATTACTTGATGATTTTTTAAATTTGATGATGTTTGGAAACTTTTATTACACTCAGTGCATGTAAGAGGTTTCTTTCCACGGTGTATCACTTCATGCTTTTTTAAATTTGATGAATGACTGAAACTTTTATTACATTCAGTGCATGTAAATGTTTTCTTTCCACTGTGTCTTACTTGATGTTTTCTCAGAGTCGATGAATGATAGAAACTTTTATTACATTCAATGCATGTAAACTGTTTCTTTCCACTGTGTATTACTTGATGTTTTTTTAAATGTGCTGACTGACAGAAACTTTTATTACATTCAGTGCATGTAAACGGTTTCTTTCCACTGTGTATTACTTCATGTTTTTTTAAATGTGCTGACTGACAGAAACTTTTATTACATTCAGTGCATGTAAACGGTTTCTTACATTCAGTGCATGTAAACTGTTTCTTTCCACTGTGTATTACTTGATGTTTTTTTAAATGTGCTGACTGACAGAAACTTTTATTACATTCAGTGCATGTAAACGGTTTCTTTCCACTGTGTATTAGTTGATGATTTTTCAGAGTCGATGACACTTTGAAACTTTTATTACATTCAGTGCATGTAAAAGGTTTCTTTCCACTGTGTATTACTTGATGACTTTTTAAATGTGCTGACTGCCTGAAACTTTTATTACATTCAGTACATGTAAATGGTTTCTTTCCACTGTGTATTACTTGATGATTTTTTAAATTTGATGATGTTTGGAAACTTTTATTACACTCAGTGCATGTAAAGGGTTTCTTTCCAATATGTATCATTTGATGATGCCTTTTCAGATGTGCTGACTGATTGAAACTTTTATTACATTCAGTGCATGTAAATGGTTTCTTTCCACTGTGTATTAGTTGATGAGTTTTCAGAGTCGATGACCTATTGAAACTTTTATTACACTCAGTGCATGTAAATGGTTTCTTTCCACTGTGTATCACTTGATGCTTTTTTAAACTTGATGACCTTTTGAAACTTTTATTGCACTCAGTGCATGTAAATGGCTTCTTTTCACTGTGTATTACTTGATGACTTTTCAGAGTCAATGACCATTTGAAACTTTTATTACACTCGGTGCATGTAAATGGCTTCTTTTCACTGTGTATTACTTGATGACTTTTCAGAGTCCATGACCTATTGAAACGTTTATTACACACAGTGCATGTAAAAGGTTTCTTTCCGCTATGTATTATTTCATGCTGTTTTAGTTGTGATGACCAATGAAAAGCTTTATTACACTGCGTGCATGTAAAAGGCTTCTTTCCGCTTTGCATCATTCGATGCCTTTTTGGAGTTGATGACTGATTAGAACTTGTAAAGGTTTTCTTTCCGCTGTGGATTACTGGGTGGGTTTTCCGTTTTGACAACCTACTGAACTTTTTGCCATACTCAGCAGATGTAAAGGGCTTTTCTCCACAGTGAATCATTTGATGGATTTTCAAAAATGACATATTCTTGAAGGTTTTACAACACTCAGCACATGTAAAAGGTTTCCTTCTGCAGTGGATCAGTTGGTGGGTTTTCAGTTGTGACAGATAAATGAAGCTGCTGTCACACTCAGAACAACTGAAAAGTTTCTCTCCAGTGTGTCTCTGATGAATTTTCATTTCTGTTAGATCTGTAAATATTTTCTTAAATGCTGAAGATGACAAATTTTCTCTCTTCTATGCTTATTTTCTGGTTCTTTTTTATGAACTGCTTAAAATTACAAGATTTTACATATTTACTACTTTTTCCGGAACTTTGCCTTGTAATTGGTGATTCCTTATGACAGAACCTTTCTTTAAAGTCAATGTGTGGAAATGGTTTAACTTCAGCATGAATTCTCTCATGTAATTTCAGATTTACTTTCTGTTTGAAACATTTTTCACACTGAGAGCATGAAAAGCGTTTCTCCCTAGTGTGGGTATTCTGGTGCAATAATAACTGATATTTTCTATTAAAGCTTTTTCCACAGGCATCACACAGAAAGGATTTCTTCCCTTTCCTCTTTCCTTGGTGGAGTTCAGAAGTCATTTTGTCACTGTTGCTATTTTGGAAGATTCTCTCTGCTTTCAGGTGTCTCTGGGGTACAGGAATGTCTGTGAGCTCCCTGTCACTTCTTTCAAACTCAGTAACTCCATTTGGTGAGTCTCCTGCAGGGTCTCTCTGCTCCTTCTCTGATTCCAGCTGCTGATTCCTTGTGTTGCGCCTTTCAATCCCCCAGGAAATATTTTCAGGGACATTTCTTGAATTTCTTGAGATTTGTCCTTTTTCTACAAGATGTTCTTTTTGGTTTTCCTTTCTCTTCTCTTCCTGGATAGTCTCAGGAACTGATGGATATAAACAAAATATATTAACCATGTATTAGCGAATATGGAAAGCTAATAATGATGAGAACAGAATTTTCTGGGCTCACAAAATGATCACATGGTATCTGCTTAATAAGTGGTTTCTACAGATGGTCCACAGAACTCAATTTGAGAACATTTTCTAGCTGATTTGTACTTTGCATATTGATTTGCAACCTTGTTGCAGGTAAACTGTAACATATACAACTTTTTTCACTCACATTTCACACATACTCACCTTGGGTATGATGTTTGCTTATACAGCACAGTTACTTACCTGTAACAGGTGATCTCTGGGAACAGCAGGAATAAGTCTTCACATATGGGTACGTCGGTACCGACGGAGTCCGCGCGGGAATGCTCCCCAGCGTCCAATCAAAACGCTTTTGGGAGCATCCCATCACGCCTGCATGCTGCCTTCCCGCCTTTCCCAACTGCCTCTCCTCAGTTAAGTTTTAAAGCTGAGACAAAGAGAGAGAAAAAGGGAAAGATAGAGATAAAGAGATGCAACTCCTAGGGGAGGTGGGTGGGTTGTGAAGACTTATTCCTGCTGTTCCCAGAGATCACCTGTTACAGGTAAGTAACTGTGCTATCTCCAGGAACAAGCAGGAATGAGTCTTCACATATGGGGACTCCCAAGCTCAGATGCCTAGAAGGAGTCCTAGCATGTTGCAAGTGTAGAACGAGCCATGCTATCCCTCAGAACCTCAGGCATCCTGGGGATGGAGAGTAGGAGCTGACTATAAAAAGGCTGTGGAACAGCTGGGTAGAACAGGGCTTCTGAGGGGAAGGCCCTGTATAAAAAACCTTCAGGAGGAAAATAGTAATCTGAGCCTCCCTTGTTGGCATGGCCCAAGTCCACTGAGCTACATATGGATCTGTTAGAAGAACCAGTGAATGAGCTCAATGGGTACCTCACGGAGAAGTAGAGGTAAAAATAGAAAACAAGTGGAGGTCAGAAACGTTCAAGGTGAGAATGGTCCCAGAGGAAACTGGGATGGCAGAGAAAATAGAGCTTCAGCGGAGATGCAGAAGGTATTATTAAAGAAAGCTTAAGCTGTCTTGGTCCAAAAACAGTGCAAAAAGTAGGACCAAAAGAAAAGCTCGAGTCTGGTCCAACTGGACTGGGGTTGGAATCAGTCCATGGAGGGGAGAAAGGGTATGGAGACCCTTCTTTCTAATAAGAAAATAAGGACAGACTTAAGAGCGGTGAGTTTTAGGGTAAGTGAAACTCCACCACGTCTTTCCTGATGGGGTTAAGCAGGAAAGAAAAAAAGGGTACATGGGTACCTAAACCTAAAAAGGTTATGGTAAGGAAGAAATTCCTGGTAAATACCACAGAAGTGGTTATGTGGCATCCCCTAAGTATGCTGGAATAGCATTGACTGGGGTAGAGTCTAACTGCCAGGGTCAGATAGGCTGTAGGAACAAATAAACCTATCTGACAGAAAGATAAGTATATAGATACAGATTTTATCTAAAAACATATCTCACTAGATGTATGAATATACAGGTATATATATATGATTACATATATACACCGGTGGGGCATACATGCAAGTATTCATAAGAGATATGTATAGGCAGAAGAGACAGAGATAAATATAATCTATGTGTGTGTGTGTGTGTGTGTATAGACATATAGACACACATATATATACAAATCTGCATAAACATATATGACTATGTAGGCATATAGACCTGTCTCCAGGTGTGTGGATGGAGAGATGTCTATAGAAGCCTATGTTCCCTAGGACTCTAGGGAGAGAGAAGATTCATCTGACAGCATGAAGGTTATTACCTGTCTGCGGAATACACAGAGAACATTTTTTCTCCTGGTTATGATTGGCAGAGTCAGAGAAAGATTTCCCTGAGAAGAAGCCCGGATTCCTTGTAGAATTGGAGTTCTTGAATAACCAGGATGGCTAACGTGAAAATTGGAGAGGATAACCTTAGTCTGCAGGCAGGCAGTCCAGAATTCTGCAGGATTATAGAATGGAGAACGGATAAAGGAGGCCAGTAGAAGTAAAGATACCCTAATGACCTGCTAGAAGGACAAGAAGGGTACAAGGCGTCCTCCAACTGCCCTTGAAGAAGACCAAAGAAGATATGGGCCAAACCAGGGATTGGCCATTCTCAGATTTTCACGTAACAAGGCCTGAGGGATAAATCTCAGGAGAGATTTAAAATGAGATGGTAAGGGTAGGGAATACCGACCAGTCTTAAAAAGACTGGGGAAAAACCCCTCCCTAACCATCTAAGATTATCTACTAGGCTAGATATTAATGCTCTCTAGCAAGGGCCCATAGTGCAAAGCTATTTTATAGAGTTGCAGAGAGCATGCTGCAGGTTGGTTAGAAGAAGAGACTGGCTGAAGGAAGCCAGTAGGTTAAGAACTATTCCATCAAAACAAGTTGGCGAAGAATAGACGTTAACCAACATAGTGTGATGATAGAATTTCCCAAACGAGGTGGATAACCTGTTTGGGACCAAGCCCTGAGGCTAGGAAGATTACTAGTGGAGGGGAATCCTGGGCTGTGTAGTAAGACAGAACCAGTGGCCTAACCACTAGGAATTGTCGTAACTGCAGCAAATACCGAGGGCAGCAGAGGGAAAAAATCCTTTCCTTTCCCCCTTCCAGAGAGGAAAAAAGGGAACAACCGACTTGGGAGAATTCCATATTGTCGGATGAGCTGCCCTAAGGTAAGAAGGTTAAAAAACAAAACAAAACAGAGTCTTACCAGGGTAAAGGGGTCCCTCTTACCAACCAATGTTGAGGTAAGAGGAAAAAAACAAGAGAAGATTGAAGAGACTGACTATGGAGAGGGTCTCTGAGACATATGATGATACATGCCAGAACAGGAAAAAAGAGATGGGTCCTCTGTCCTCGAAGAGGAAGAGGAAATCCTGTTAAAAAGGGCATGGTCCCCAGAAAGACTCTTGAGTTAAAGAAAAAATGTCTCATAAAGAAACCTCAAGAGAGGTTAGGACAAAAAAACTGGCAGAGATTCTGCAATGAAAGAGAAGCAGATTGCTACCGAAAAACCAGCAACCAGGAAAGCCATGACAATCTATTTGAAACCCTGCGACTGCTGGGTTTGTTGGCTGTATTGAGGTTGTGGATGCTTCAGACCAGGACGATGTTTCCTCTGCTTGGGAACATCTATGTGATGGGCCGATGATGAACAAGACCTCCTCCCCTTAGGGGAAGAAAGTCTGGTAGGACATTTCCTACCTACTGGGAAAGAAGAGGGTGTAGAACAGCCTCTGGAGACAGGAAAGTCAGTGGTTAATTGAGCAACCACGAATAAAGACTCCTTGTTGAAAAGATTTTCTCCAGTACAAGGAGTGTTTCCCAGTCTTACTTGTGCCCACTTGTCCAAGTCTGAAACTTGTAGCCAGGCTTTCCGTCGTGCCCCTATAGCCATGGCAGAAGTCCTGCTAACAGACTCAAAAGAGTCAAGGGAAGCACGAATAAGAAACCTAGAGATATTGTGAGCATGACTAACCAATGAGGGATAGTCTGCATTCTTGGGCTCTTGAAGAGAAGGAGTCAAAAAGAGTAATTTCTTTGTGACCTGCTCAAGAGATAAACCCATATAGAATATATATGAGAGAATTCTGGCTGAAAGCATGGACGCCTGGAAAATTTGGCGTCCAAAGGCATCCAAAGTCCTGGAATCATGACCTGGCGGATAAGAAGAGTGCTTTTCAGTACTCTTGGCCCGCCTCATTGCTGATTCTACAACAATGGAATGATAAGGAAGTTGAGTCTTTTGAAACCCTGGAGAGGGGGGCACCTGATATTGTAGATCAGTTGCTCTGGAAGGTGGGGGTACCTTTAAAGGAGCTTCCCACATTCTTAGAAGGAGATCCTGCAGGGAATGATGCAAAGGAAGCCTGATGCATTCCTTTTCCTGGAGAGGAATATGGAGAGGTCCCCTATTTCCCTTTGCAGGATCTTGCCCAGGAACAGAAATGGCAAGGGAATTTGCCAGATCCCGGAGGAAAACCTGAAAGGAAGGATCCCCAGATAAGTTTGAAAAGGCTAGATCTGATGTAGAACCAGCAGTGGCACCGAGGGATCTATGCAAATCTATAGGAATAGAAAATCCGGAACAGTGCAGATTGGGATCCTTAGAGAATGGTCGCCGGTACCGAGAAAGCTCAGGACCGGCAACAGTCGGTAACAGATCGTCCATGCTAGGGATCGATTCGAGACTCGGTATCGAGGGAAGCGAACCCGAAGAAAAAAGCATGGACGGTACCGACAACAATGGTAATGTGGATAGTGGTACCAAAGTCGGTACCGTATCCGATAACGGTGGAAGAGGGCCAGCCGGTGACAAGTCTAACGGTACCGAAGAGACCGAAAGTATCGGATCCCAATTATCGGAACCGAGGCTCCGGTACCGACTGGTGTGGGTACCGAGGCGAGTCGGTACCCAGTCTTCCAGACCAGAAATCGATTCCAGACTCTGTATCGAAGGAAGCGAGCCTAGCGATACACGGCTGGAAGGTACCAAGGGCGGTACTAGTATCGGCATCGGTACCGATACTGGAAAGTCAGTCTGCGACATACACAACGGTCCTGCAGGTACCGAGGATGGCAGACGACGATCCATAGTGAGGAGCGTTTCATCCAACACCATTGCCGATGCCGGGCTATTGGTACCGCTCGAAGCGGATACCACCACTGAGCATGGCACAGGTATGTTCTTTGAGGAGTGAACCTCGGGAACAACCTGAAACCCCACACATGCTTTGGAGACCGAAGACTCCCGCCGGGGTTTTAGAGCCAGTGGACCCTCGAGGGCAAGGCCGGAGCCATCTCCATGCAGCGCATGAGATCTACCACTCGAGGACTGGCTAGTCTTAACAGACTGTTTTTGGGTTACCTGATCCTGAGTAGAAGAAGTTATGGTCGGTACCCGGAGATTGGAAGGGGACCGCGTGTCGAGGAGAACGCGATGCTGAAAACTTCTTCTCAGAACATTGTCGGAGAAGGGACCCTCCGATAGAAAATGGTCAGGACCCAAGCCAGACCGAAAACAGTTGTGAGTGTCCAACAGTAAAACTGTACCACCCCCATATGTACATCCCTTGGGAGTAATGGCTGACAGTTCCATGAAGGAAAAGAAAGGCCTAGCAGGCCTGAAAACCGTGGACACTGAAGGAAAATGTCCTGCCGGCTCCGCAGAAAAACGAAATCTGAGGAGAGGCAGTTGGGAAAGGCGGGAAGGCAGCACGCAGGCATGGTGGGATGCTCCCATAAGTGTTTTGATTGGACGCTGGGGAGCGTTCCCGCGCGGACTCCGTCGGTACCGACGTACCCATATGTGAAGACTCATTCCTGCTTGTTCCTGGAGATCAACTCATGATAATATTCACTTGCACTTATTTTGAAGGGTTTAGGATTGAGGATCCATTTACTAAAGTGCACTATGCAATTAGTGTGGGTTTTGGAGTGTGAAAGTGCATGCTGAAACCTGCAGTAACTGATAGTGAGGGCCCAGCACAGTGCAAACCAATTTCCATGTTGTGAATTCCGCATTGGGGTGGTAAAGAGGTGAATTAGGGGCAGAGGGTGAGCATGGTGAGCTCTGCACAGTTACCCCAATAGGTGGAGTTAAGTGCACCTGCAGTTATTATGCATGCTGCCACAGTGTATTAGGGGACCATTATGTGAGGTCATTGTGCATGCTACCACAGTGTGTTAGGAGATCTTTCTGTGCAGTAATTGTGCATGCTGCCGCAGTGCATTAGGGGACATTTCTTTGCAGTAATTGCTGGGAAAGTATAGTTACTCACCTGTAACAGGTGTTCTCCAGGGACAGCAGGAATCAGTCCTCACATATGGGTGACATCAGCACAGACAGAGCCTGCGCGGAGCATTTCCCCAGCTTTCAAAGAAAGCCTTTGGGAATGCTACCATGCATGCATGGTCCCCTTCCCACCCAAGGGTGCCATCTTGCTCAGACAGATGACATAGGTAGGACGGCAATAAACTAAATGAAGATAGAGAGGCAACTCCTAGGGGAGGAGGGAGGGTTGTGAGGATTGATTCCTGCTGTCCCTGGAGAACATCTGTTACCGGTGAGTAACCACGCTTTCTCTAGGAACAAGCAGGAAGTAAGTCCTCACATATGAGACTCCCTAGCTCAAGGCTGCCGAGGACTGAACTAGGACAGCACCAACAGCGACCACGTGGACAGCCATGAGTTGCAGAAGGTGAGAAACTCTGCAAGACCCTAACGTCCACAAACTCTATCACTCCAGTAGCCTGAACACAGAAGGGTCAGAGGGCAGAAGTTGCCTGCATCCCGAGAATATTATGGAGAACTGCCTGGCCAAAGGCACTATCCCTGCAAGACTCACTCTCCAGGCAGAAGTGAGCTGCGAATGTGTGAATTGAAGACTCTGTGTCAGCCTTGCAGATTTCCATCACCGGCACAGAGCGGAAGTTGGCCACCGACATGGCCATAGCCCTCACACGATGCGCTGTGATCCAGTGTTCAAGGGGGAGGCCAGCTCACACATAAGTGAGGGCAATACAGTATGCCACCCAAGTGGACGGAGTTTGCTTGGTCACGGGGAGCCCCAGTCTGCTGGTGTCATAAGACTCAAAAAGCCAAGGAGCCTTGCGGTGGGCCTGAGTCCGCTGTAGGTAGAAGGACAGGGCCCGGTTGCAATCCAGTGTATGCAGAACTAGTTCCTCCCTGCCTGCGTGAGGCTGTGGGAAGAAGGTGGGGAGGACCACCTCCTGGTTGAGGTGGAAAGGAGAAACTACCTTCAGGAGGAATTTGGGGTGTGTGCAGAGCACTACCCTGTTCTTATAGGGCCTCATCTCTGCTGGGTCTGACACCAGAGCCTAGAGTTCGCTCACTCTTTGAGATGGAAGTGAGGGCCACCAGAAAAAACACTTTCCAAGATAGGTACCACAGGTGGCAAGTGGCCAGGGGAATGGCGGTTTGGTGAGCCAGAGGCCGAAGAGGGGTCTTGGATAGAACAAGGCCCCGGAGAAATCTAGAGACCAAGGGCTGATTTGAGAGGGGTTTACCCTCAACAAGGTGATGGTAAGTGGTTTGGCGTTCAGATGCACCCTTACTGAGTTAGACTTCAGCCCAGAGTGGGACAGAAGCAGCAGGTACTGGAAGACTACCTGTACATGGCAGAAGAAGGGATTCTCCTCCTTTTCCGTGCACTAGGTGGAGAATCATCTCTGCTTAAAGGCATATGCCCATCTGCTGGAGGGTTTCCCGGATGCCAGTAGGATCTCCTCGACCTCTCCTGTAAAGTTGAAGGGGGCCAGAGCTACCCTTACAGCAGTTGCGCTGCTAGCGTTAAGGACCCCAGATTGGGGTGCAGGAGGGAGCCCTCCTCCTGAGATAGGAGATCTGGGGCTCAGCCCAGAGGAACTGGGAGCGCCACTGACAGGGAGAGCAGCAGAGGGAGCCAAGATTACCCGCAGGTGGCCCAGGCAATCAGGATAATTGATGCCTTTTCGATCAGGATCTTGAACAGGGTCCTGGCACCTGAGGGGGTGGGGGGGGTCGATGGGAATGCATAGAGTAGGCCCTCGGACCACAAAATCAGGAAGCCATCTGCTGCCACTATCTCCGGGTGCTGCCGTGAGTAGAACTGGGGTAGCTGCGTGTTGTTCAGAGAGGCAAATAGATCCATCACGGGCCTGCTCCAGAGGTGGAAGAGCTACTTCGTTACTCTGGGATGTAGGCGCCACTCGTGTGGGTGCAGAACTCTGCTCAGCCTGTCCACTAGGCAGTTGTCCTGGCCCAGGAAGTACACTGCTTCCAAAAGCATGCCGTTGCATGCCACGAAGGAGAGGAGGGCCACCACCTGTCAGCAGAGGGAGTACGAGTCCGTGCTTGTTGATATAAAACATGACAACCTGATTGTCCATCTGGATCAACACAGGTTGGTGCTGCAGGCGGTGGCGGAATGCCCTGAGCTCCAGGAGATTGATTTGTAGGAATGACTCCTCCTGAGACCAGCTGCCGTGTGTGAGCTCCCCCCCGCAATGCGCTCCCCAACCCAGAAGGAAGGCATCCGTGGGCCAGGGTCCTCTGCAGTGCTGGTGCCTGGAAGGGCCCTCCCGCCCAGAGGTGGTGCAAGTTTTGCCATCAGTTGAGGAACTCCGCCAGCTGGTGCGTAACGCTTAATTCTGTCCTGCAGCTCGCCCATGGCTTGTGTCCACTGGGAGCGTAAGTAGCATTGGGCTGTCCACATGTGTAAGTGAGCTGAGGGTGTGACATGGATCGTCGAGGTCATGTGGCTTAATAGATGGAGGAGACGACACACTGACCGGCAGTGCTGTACCGCTCCTACCATTTGCCTGAGGCATTCTCTCCTTTCTTTTGGGAGGACGGCCTTGACCTGCAACATGTCTAACTGGGCACCTATGAACTCCAGGCTTTGAGCTGGGAAGAGATGGGATTTGGGGTAGTTGATGACAAACCCCAGGTGCTGCAGAAGGAGGGTTGCCCGCTTTGTGGCCTGACAGACCTCTGAGGCTGTATTCTCTCTGATGAGCTAGTCGCCAGGTAGGGGAAAATGAAAGCCCCTTGTCGGCACAAGTGGGTGGCTACTACCATTAGGCATTTTGTAAAGACCCTCGGCGAGGAGGCCAGGCCGAAGGTGAATACTCTGTACTGGTAGTGCCCTCCTCCCACCATAAGCCGCAGGTACTGCCTGTGGGAGAGGTGGATCAGGATGTGTTTGTATGCATCCTTTAGATCCAAGGAGCACAGGCAATCTCTCTGGTGGGGTAGAGCAGCAGTGTTACAAGAGAGTGCATCTTGAACTTCTCCCTTACCAGAAACTTGTTTAAGTTTCGCAGGTCAAGTATGAGTCTGAGGCCCCCTATTCTTTTGGGAACAAGGAAGTACCTTGAGTAGAAGCCCTTTCCCCACAGATGCTTGGGTACAGGCTTCACGGCATTGTCCCTGAGCAGACTTGCAAGCTCTGAGAGCAGAAGGGTCTGGTGAAGGAGAGGTCGCACTATTATTGTAAGCGGAGGAAGTATCCCTCCTTTACCACCTGCAGGCAGTACCATTGGTCTGAGGTGACCTCGGCCCATTTGTGGGCAAAGAGTGCCAGGCGGCCCCCCTGTGAGCTGGTGAAGGTCTCCCGGGAGAGGGGAGGCCCCTGCCCTGGGAGTCAAAAGCTCCCCCCTTGCTGGGTTGGAGCCGGGGTCTGGGGCTTCTGAGCCTTTGGCTTCTGAGCTCCTTGGCCCTGCTTACTCGGGTGAGAACCCTACTGCTGGCCTGAGAAGGCCTGGTAGCAGTGACTCTATTGGAAGTGGCCCTTTTTCCTTGGAATATGGGCCTTTTCCCCGAGAGTTTTTTGCAGGGAAAGGAAGAGGTCTTTTTTGAGAGCCTCTGGTGGGACACCACTTCGGCCTCGATCTCGGCTGCCTTGTCAGCTATAGGTTTGTCGAACACGTTTTCACCGGTACAGGGGACGTTGAGCAGCTTTTACTGGACCCACTGCTCGAGGTATGAGGATTGCAGCCATATCTGACATCGAGCCCTGATGCCAGCCACTGCTACCCTAGCTGCTGACTCAAATCCATCATTGTCCTTGATCTCGGAGGCCAGAGCCTGGAACCATTGGAGGAGTTCCCCGGCAAGTCCTGCTAAGAACGCAGAAACTCCTGGGTCAGGACCTTCAGGTACATGCCGATATAAAACTCATAGGCCTGGATTCGACACTCCAGCATTGAGCCCTGGTAGCACTTGCTCTCGAGGGCATTGAGGGCTCTAGCATCCCTTCAAGGGAAGATAGAAGAGTAGGTCTTCTGGCTTTTGAGTTTCTGCATGGTTGACTCAACAACCATGGAGTTATGTGGGAGTTGGGGCTTGTTGAACCCCAGCCTCTTCCTGACACGGTATATAGCATTGAGGCATCAGCTGACCACAGGCACCGATGTCAGGGGTCTCTCACATGCGCAACAATAGCCACTCGAGGATCGGCTGTACAGGCACTGTGAAAGTATCCTTGAACTTGAGGATCTCCGGTTCCTCGGTGCGTGGGTTCTCCTAGGCCTCGGTTTGCACCGAGAGGGATCTGGCCATATCCCTTACAAAGTCGAGGAAGGCCACGTCTTCTTGAGGGGAATTGGGGGGACGGGTCTGGGGGGACATCTCAGTGCTGTTTGGTTTCCGGAGAGGCCTCATCCTCAGTCACCCACTCGGAGTCGAGGGGGGACGAAGAGTTGGAGTCTCTGCGACTCCTTGCCTCGAGGCCTGTGCCAAAGGGCCAGGGGCCTCCCGAGGACCTGGGGTCGGAGTCTCAGAAACTGGCTGGGGAGGACCGGATTCTCAAGGAATGGGAGCAGGACCTTGATTGGGGCAGAGGGCTTACCTAAGGCCAGAGGTGTTCGGAGCTCAGCTCGATGATTGGGGACTCCCCCACAGTCGGGGGCCTGGTTGTCGGGGCAGAAGATGCAGACAAACCAGCCATCATTGCCTGCTGCATGGCCAGGATAGCAGTGATGTTCTGCTCCATGGCTGCCATTCTGGTTTCCAGGCCAGAAGGCTCCGCAGCTTTCGGCGAGGGCACCGAGGATCTCAGGCCCGATGTCGGCACTCTCGTGAGTGTGTCCTCTAGGAGGACAACGATCTCAAGGAACCTCTCACGGTCTCTGCTGGCCCAGGAATCCTTTCTGAGGACCTTTGTGGGATGCTTCTCTTAGTCGCCCAAGTCCCTCCGAGCCGTCTTACCGGGTTTCTCCGGCAGAACCTCAATGGGCTTCGAGGATTTTTTCTTCTTTTTCTCAGGAACTGAGGTCTTCTCGGAGGAGCTGCCACCGCGAGACTCCGAGGATGCTCGGTCCTCACAGGAAGTGCTGGGTTTGGAGTTCGGCGTTGGAGATGCCAGTGCCGAGTTGGACCTTAGGACCAGTTTCTCCTGCAACTCCAACCGCTTTTTATTGGTTTTCGGCATCATGGCCTGGCACAGGTTGCAGGAGTTGCTATCATGGTCCGGTCCCAGGCAGTGTAAACAGCAGTCATGGGTGTCGGTGACAGACATAGTTTTGACTGCCGCAGTCACATTTTTTGAACCCACCAGGAGACATGGTGGGGAACACCCGGCCGGGGTCAATGACCCCTGGGCAAAAAAGGGCGCAAACCCCAGTCGAGGCAAGCCTTGATCAAAAAAAAGGGGGAAAGGAGCTGAAAACAGTGCCAGGACCGGCGCCAGCTCGAGGTGGGAAGAGGAACCAGTATGCAGACCAGAATCAGCTAATTTTAAAGGATTTTTTCTGGGGAAATTAGACCGACGTCCATTGGGCTCTGCAGAAAAAAGGAGACTGAGCAAGATGGCACCCGTGGCAATAAGGGCATCACACATCCATGGTAGCATTCTTTCTTTGAAAGCTGGGGAAATGCCCCGCGTGGGCTCCATCAGTACCAACATCACCCATATGTGAGAACTGACTTCCTGCTTGTTCCTGGAGAAGATGCTGGACATACCCCTGGCAGGTACCACACAGCAGTGGCAACTACCATGCTTTAGCTTCAGCGCTAAATGATTGCTGGTTGCAAAACCCTCATGCAGTTTAGCAAAATGACCCCTTGTTTATTTTTTCTTGACTACTCATCTATAATTTTTTTAAATATCTTTCCTCATTCATATTTTATCTGAAATACACTTACTTTGGGGCCCTTTTACTAAATGCTGCTATCCAGTTAAAGCATGTTTTAGCATGCAGTAAGTGGCCACAGTGAACACTAACACATGGGCATGCCAGCTACTGACCACCAAAATGCACGATAACTGACAATCACATGCTATTGCAGCAGGGCCAGCTCAAGGGGTTATAGCACCATGAGCCAACTTTCACTTTGGTACCCCCCCAATGGGCGATCTTGCAATATAAGCTGTGAAAACAGGGGTAAATTTTCAGCCAGCAAGGTCACTGTCTTATATTAAAGTTAGCACCGCCATTTAATTTGTATATTCCATGCTACTATCCATATAGGTAGCAGCGTTGAATATACAGAGAGTGCCATTGTGGTCACTATACTATCTGTTTAGGATAGACCTGCCACTCGTCAGAAGAAATGCAAGGAGCGGGAGAGCAAAACGGGTTTATTAGGACTTACCTGCTAATTGGCTTTCCTTGAGTACCTTCAGTCCAATACTGACTTGTGGTTTGTCACCCCCAACCAGCAGCTTGGAGACTGATCATGAATATTTTTAAGATATCACCTCATATAACCAGCTGGCACCACCTACCAGCCTCAGTAGTCTATTGACAAAGCAAACTCACAGGAGCAACAGTTAAGGACCAGTCCAAATCACTGCAATATCTCTCACCTCAAAGACGGACAGGATAACCCTGCATAAACTAAGGAACCTCATCCTGCAGATTAAACAAACCCAGGTAAATCAAATTCTCTTGACCAATTTATAACCTGTAATACCTTTGTCTTGTTTTGTATACTTCATTGCTCATGATGAGAAGCCACTAAAATGAAGGCCAGAGAAACCCCCACAGGAGTCCTAACCAGCCGCAGCATCACGAGAATCACTATAATCCCGGACTATCACCTATGGAATCAAATCTGCAGGCCCGGGATCGCTAACACTCCACGTACATCTCAATCCAGGAAGAGTCCCTGACTGGACTGGAAGTACTCAAGGAAAGCCAGTTAGCAGGTAAGTCCTAATTAACCCTTCCTTATCATACCTCCAGTCCAGTCATGACTTGTGGGATGTACTATAGCAGTACTAAACTTGGGAGGGACCCGAGAGTCTGGCCTGCAGCACCGCTGCTCCGAATCTCGTGTCTCCCGCTGCCTGCACATCGAGATGATAATGGCGTACAAATGTATGTAACCATGACCACGTGGCCACCCTGCAGATGTCCACTGAAGGAACTAGACTGGCTTCCACCCAAGACATTGACTGCGCCCAGGTGGAATGAGCCCATAACCCGGTTAGTAAACTCACTCTTTTCAACAAATACGCTGATGAAATCGCTTCCTTAATCCACCTGGAAATGGAAGCCTTGGACACTGCCTTGCCTTTACTTGCTCCGTCAAAGAGGACAAACAACCTGTCTAATCTCCTAAAGATCTCCGTCCATTTCAAATATCTCTTCAGCATACCCATCCAAACGTTGTATCTGCAGCTCCAGCCCATCTGCCACCTTCCCCGAAAATACCAACAGCATGACAGGTTGATTCAAGTGAAAAGCTGAGATGACCTTAGGCAAAAAGGAAGGCACCAGCCGCAATACTACTTTCTCCTTGGAGATTGAGAGAAAAGGCTCCCGGCATGACAGCGCCTGCAATTCAGAGACCCACCTGGCCAAACAGATCGCCACCAAAAAGACCATCTTTAGTGTCAAATCTTTCACTGTGGATGCCCACAGCGGATCAAAAGGCACCTCCGTCAGAACAGACAACACAAGATTCAAATTCCAAGTAGGGAGCAGCGATCTCACCGGTGGCCGGATCTGATTCACCGCGCACAAAATCTGAACTACATCTGGATGAGTCGCCAGGGATGCCCCCTGGACTCTACCCCGGTAATAGGTCAACGCCACCACCTGCACCCAGATTGAACTGCAAGTTAGACCCTTTTCCAGCCCAGCCTGCAAAAATGTCAAGACATCCAAGATCGAAGTTGTAAAAGACCGCCATGCGTGGTCCGCACACCAATCCTCAAAGATTCCCCACACCCACACATAAGACAAGATGGTGGAGTGCTTCAGGGCTTTTAACAGAGTAGAAGTGATCAACGCCGAGTAGCCATGTTTCCTCAAACTAGCCCTCTCAAGAGCAAGGCCGCAATCAAGAATTAATCCACTTGCAGCATTAATACCAGGCCTTGCATGAGAAGATCGGTCTGGGCTGGAAGGCACCACCAGCCGAACCATGTCCGTGTACCATGGACGTCACGGTCAATCGGGCATGACCAGAATGACTGGTCCTGGATGCGCTTATATCCTTTGCACCATTCGATCGATGAGCAATGAGCATCTATGATGGGAACACACACACACAGCAGCCCCTCTGTGGGCTAGCGCTGCACTAACGCATCCAGGCCATCTGCCATGCACTCCCTTCTCCTGCTGTAGAAATGAGCCATTTTTGCTTACTCGGAGGTCCATGATCGACGCTCCCCAACACTGAACCAGCAGAGCAAATATTTTCGTATTCAGCGTCCACTTGCCAGGGTTCAGGAGATGCTGACTGAGAAAATTGGCCGCCACGTTGTCTTTGCTAGCCACATGAGCCACGGAGAGGGTCAGTAAATTGTCCTCTACCAATGCCAACAGTGACGTGAACTCGCACTCCAGATGAACACTGCCTGTGCCCTCTTAGTGAGTGATGTATGTTACCATGGTGGCATTGTCCAAAAACAAGTGCACCGTCTTGCCTTGCAGGAAGGCTCAAAACCTCTGTAGCACCAAAAAGACCACTCTCATCTCCAGTCAACTGATGGACCAAGTGCTCTCCATCATTGACTAGCAACTCTGTATTATCTGAGCTTCGCAGTGAGTCCCCCACCCGGTCAAGCTGCATCGCTGCCAACAGTTTGACCTTTCAGAGCCACCACCAGAGGGTCACCCTGATCCTTTTGGGACAAGGAAGGGGCTGCATGAGTAAGTGGCACTCAGCTCACCATCTGTAATAGTGCCCTTTGCAAAAGTCTCATGTGGGCTTGAGCCCAGTGCATGAGATCGATCACTGCCGCCATTGATCCCTGCATTCGGAGAAACAGTCGCACCTGACCCTGTAGAGTGCACATCCAGTCTTCCAGCAACACACGGCCCCTGTCCACCCTGAACAGAGCCCCCAGGTACACATCATCCTGTGACGGCTGCAGCTGACTCTTCAAAAAAATTGATGACCCATCCTAAACTTTGTAGACAGGCAATGATCCTCTGTGTGTCTTGAACGCTCTCCTCCTTGGATTTTGCTCGGATGAGCCAAACATCCAAATAAGGATGCACCAAGATGCCTTCCTGCCTCAATGCTAATAATATAATCCTTCGATTAACTCGGATAAAGGCTAAAAGACACTTAACTGAGTCAAATTAAATCCAACAACTTAAACAGATAATATACTGAGCTGAAAATAGACCGTGATTCAATTCCAAAGTGCCCCCAAACTTGTAAATGTATATAGTTTATAAAGTCTGTTTTTGTTTTGACATGTATTAACATATGCTGTTAGCTAATATTTGTTTACTGCTATAAGATGTTTACTGTTACAAGATGTTCAATGTAAAACCAAGCTTCTGATTTGTTGATTGTTGTTTTATTGTAAACCGCAACTGATCTCTGGAAGATGCGGTCTATAAATGATTGTTAAATAAATAAATAAAATAAATGCTATGGCCATCACCACCATGACTTTGGTGAAAGTGTGAGGGGTGGTTGCAAGACCGAAGGGAAGTGCCCTGAACTGAAAATGGCCCATGGGAATCGCAAAACAGAGAAACCGCTGATGCTCCGACCGACTCGGAATGTGCAGATAGGCCTCCGTGAGGTCGAATGCCATCAGAAACTATCCAAAAAAATGAGTTGGGGCACATCAGCAGAGACGTTCCAATAAAGACAAAAGATAGCCCAAATGCCCTTGAGTACAGAGCAGACAGGGCTTAAAAATTCCAAATTACCCTTGCCTACTGTCAAGCTCCAGCCCTCTGCCTCAGGCTTAGAGGGATAGGGTTGCAATTAACTTCTCTTATAAAAGGTTGAATAAACTATTTTTCTCCAATGAAGCATGCTGGGAGTTGTAGTTTTAGCCTTCTAAGATGAAGTGTAGTCATGAAACCGAAAGTAAAGGCAAATGACAAAATGTATTCCCTAAACGCAAAGTTCATGCAGATTTTAACATGATACTTCTCCAGTCACTCGCTCAAGGTTATTTACAAATTAGGCTGGATGAGCTTCACAGTCAATTATATGCAGCTGCTTATCAACATAACAGATAAAGAAAACACAGCTTCTTCATTCAACAAAGAAAAATATCTTCTTTTACCTTTGTCTTCATTAAGCACTCAAATGTACATGCAACAGGTATCCTCCCCTTGACAAGAGCAAGTTCCTACCTTCTGTTAAGGCTAGGTTTCTTTACTCTACTTTTCAGGAGACTTTATCCTTTCAGCCATTCCTTAGCAAAGGGACTCAATGCTATCAGTTAGACATAGTGTACAGTCCATGAGTACCTCTGGAGGCAATGAATCTTGCTCAATAAGGTCCACCTACATTTCCTCCAGCTCCGGTAATGCAGTGCCCTGCTCTGAGCTTTTAACGTATGTCTCAGGGTGAATTCTGTGAGGATCCCTGTGTCTCCCTTGAGCACAGCTCTACCTGGTAAAGATAAAACGTACCAGAGGCTGTGGACACTTCCACCTGGCTGTATTCACCAGTCTCCCTCCAGCTTCGGGGAAACAGTCCCTGGTTCACTTACTTGAGTTCCTCCCTGGAGCTCTGCCACGGCTCCCTGTTCCAGGCTTGGCTCTTTTGACTCTTGTGCCGAGTCCTGGGCTCTCTGAACCTTCTTATCAGGAACTGGGGTTTGAAGGCTTCTCTGCTCTCTCTCTCCGAGCACTCCTCTCCTGGTCTCTCTCCTCCCAGGCTCTCTCCACCTCCTTCTCTTCCCCCCTTCTCCTCTGACCCCGCTCTCTCTCTCTAGCCAATGTTTATATCCCTGCTTCCCGGGCTGTGTCTCTCCCTCTCTGGACAGGTGCTTGCAACTATGTTCCAAACCTGCAACTACGTCAACAGAGCTTGGATGTGGCAGCCTAGGTTCAATTTCTCTGTGCTTGCTTTCCTAGGCAAAACCTGAAACCTGTGCACTGCAGGGATATCACTTTTCTTAAAGGTAAAATCATTAGTTTCTCCCATTTCCATAGGCTCACCACAGGCTTACTTATCACATTAACGATAACCAGATTAATATGAATAAAATACAGTCTCTAAAATGCTTGTATGCAAATGCTAGAAGTCTAAAAAATAAGATGGGAGAATTAGAATATATAGCACTAAATGAAAAGTTAGATATGATTGGTATCTCAGAGACATGGTGGAAGGAAGACAACCAGTGGGATACTGTGATACCTGGGTACAAACTATATCATAATGATAGAACTGATCAAATTGGTGGAGGGGTTGCGCTCTATGTTAGAGAGGGCATTGAGTCACAAAGGATTAAAGTTCTACAGGAAACAAAATTCACTGTAGAATCTCTATGGATTGAAATTCCATGTAAAAAGGGGAAGGCGATGACAGTGGGGGTGTACTATTGACCGCCTGGCCAAAAGTAAAAAATGGATGACGAAATGCTTAAAGAAATCAGGGAAGCTAACAAATGTCACAGAACAGTAAAAATAATGGGTGATTTCCATTACCCCGGTATTGACTGGGTCAGTGACACGGCAGGACATGCTAAGCAGATAAAGTTTCTAGATGAAATAAATGACTGCTTCTTGGAGCAGCTGGTTCATAAACTGACCAGAGGGGAAGCCACTTTGGACTTAGTCCTTAGTGGAACACCAGATCTGGTGCAAGAGATAAGGGTGTTGGGGCCACTTGGCAATAGTGATCATAGCATAATCACATTTACATAGAAACAGAAATATAATGACAGAAAAAGACCACATGGCCTATCTAGTCTGTCCTTCCATATCAACTACAACAGTCCCCTTTTTTTACCTTTAGAGATCCTCTGTGTTTGTCCCATGCATTTTGAATTCTGTTACTGTCCTCATCTCTACCACCTCCACTGGAAGACTACTCCACGGATCCACTACTCTTTCCGTAAAGAAATATTTCCGCATATCACTCCTGAATCTATCTCCCTTCACCCTCATCCCATGTTCCCTCGTAGCAGAACTTGCTTTCAATTGAAAGAGGCTCTCTCCCTGTACATTTATGCCACGGAGGTATTTAAACATCTCAATCATATCACCTCTATCCCATCTTTCCTCTAAGGTGTACATATTAAGATCCTTAAGTCTGTCCTCATATGCTTTATAATGAAAACCACTAATCATTTTAGTAGCCACCCTCTGCACCAACTCCATCCTGTTCACATCCTTTTGAAGGTGCGGTCTCCAGAATTGCACACTATACTCCAAATGAGGTCGCACCAAAGACTTATACAGAGGCATTATCACCTCCTTTTTTCTGCTAGCCATTCCTCTCCGTATGCACCCAAGCATCCTTCTAGCTTTTGCCGTCGCCTTTTCTACCTGTTTAGCTACTTTAAGATCATCAGACACAACCACGCCTAGATCCCGCTCGTCTTTAGTGAACAAAAGTACTTCACCCCCTATACTATATTGCTCCCTTGGATTGCTGCAGCCCAAATGCATGACCTTACATTTTTTAACATTAAATCCCAGCTGCCAAATTCTAGACCATTCTTCAAGCTTAGCTGGATCCCTCCTCATGTTATCTACACCTTCCTGGGTGTCTACTCTATTGCAGATTGTGGTATCATCCGCAAAGAGGCAAACCTTAGCCGACAGCCCTTCCGCTATATCACTAACAAAGATGTTAAAAAGAATCTGACCAAGGACAGATCCCTGGGGCACACCACTGGTAACATCCTTCTCCTCAGAGTGAGCTCCATTTACTTGTACTTTGTCGCCTCCAATCCAAACAATTTCTAACCCAAGCAGTAACTTTAGGGTCCATCCCTAGAGTGCTCAGATTCTTTATAAGTCGCCTGTGAGGAACAGTGTCAAAAGCTTTACTGAAATCTAAATACACCACATCTAGGGCTCTCCCTCGGTCCAACTCCCTGGTCACCCAGTCAAAGAAATCAATCAGATTTGTCTGACAAGACCTGCCTCTGGTGAATCCATGCTGCCTCAGATCCTGTAATCCGCTGGACTCCAGAAACCTCACTATTTTCTCTTTCAGCAGCGTTTCCAATAATTTACTCACCACCGAAGTTAAACTAACCGGCCTGTAGTTGTCAACCACGTCCTTACTTCCGCTTTTGTGTAAAGGCACCACATGAGCCTCTCTCCAGTCCTTTGGCACCACTCCCGACTCCAACGAGGCATTGAAAAGGTCAGTCAGTGGAGATGCTAGAACGTCCCCAAGTTTACCTCACTATTCTAGGGTGTATCCCATCTGGTCCTATCGCTTTGTCTACTTTAAGTTGAGCTAGTTTCTCACGAACACAGTCTTCTGAAAATTGTTCAAGACGTCCCTCGCTTCTGTTCCTATTTGTGGGTGTTTTCTGAGGACCTGCTCCTGGTTCACCATCTGTGAACACAGAACAAAAATATTTGTTAAGCAATTCCGCTTTATCCTTATCAGCTTCTACATATTCCTCCCCTGCACCCTTGAGTCTGACAATACCACTTTTGCCCTTCGTCTTCTCACTAATATATCTGAAAAATCTCTTATCCCCCCATTTTATTGCATTGGCTATTTCCTCCTCCTTTTGAATCTTAGCCTTCTTGACTACTTTGCTAGCTTCTCTAAGTTTTTCCAAATACAGATGCCTGTCTTCCTCTCTCTGTGATCTCTTGTATTTCATGAAGGCCTTCTTCGTTTTTCTTCACTTTTTCAGCTTCTTCTTTCGAAAACCATAGTGGTCTCCTTTTCCTTTTACCTTTATTTACCATTTTAACAAAAAGGTTGGTTGTCCTTAAAATATCCCCTTTCTGTTTTGCCCACTGTTTTTCTACATCCCCCAGCTCTTCCCATCCCACTAACGATTCCCTCAGGTATTGGCCCATCTTTGCAAAGTTAGTCTTCCTAAAGTCTAAAATCCTCACCTTTGAACGGATTCCAACAGCCCTAGTCCTAATACTGAATCACACCATCTGGTTAATCACTGGATGCAAAATGATCTCCCACTACAACATCAGAAACACTTTCACCATTGGTAAGCACCAAGTCCAGTATGGCCCCTTCACGTGTGGGGTCTGTTACCAATTGCCTGAATAGTTCTCCCTGTAGAGAATCCAGGATCTCCTTACTTCTAGATGATACTGCAGCAGGAATGAGCCAATCAACATCTGGCATGTTGAAATCTCCTATTAGTAGCACTTCCCCTTTCCTAGCAATGCTGCGTATGTCTTCAATTAACTCTGTCCACCTCTTCCTCTTGTGAGGGAAGTCTGTATATCACACCAATGCAAATTGATTTCTCTTTCCCTCTTTCTAGTTTAACCCACAATGCCTCCACTATCCCTTTTAAGCTCTGTAATTCCAAAGCTTTAATAGTAGTTTTTACATTTAGTGCCACTCCTCCTCCCCTTCTTCCTACCCTGTCCTTTTGGAATAAAGTATAGCCAGGAATAGTTACATCCCAATCATGGTTTTCTGTGAACCTTGTTTCTGTAACTGCCACTAAATCCAAGTCAGCCACTCCCACCAAAGCTTCAACATCAGGGATCTTATTTCCCATGCTACGGGCGTTTATACACACTGCTTTCCATATGTTACCCCTGTTACCCATTTCCATAAAGGTATTTAATGTATCACCTACCTAGGGCCTTTCACCTACCTGGGGGCTTTCTTCACACATCCCCAACGAGTCTAGTTTAAAGCCCTCTTCAGTAGATTAGCTACTCTACTACCAAAGACGCGTTGACCTTTCTTGGACAGATAGATGCCATCTCTGCTCTGCAACCCTTGGAACACCATCCCATGTTCTAGGAAACCAAAACGCTCTCGATGACACCATCCACACAGCCATGCATTCATCTCCAGGATGCGAGCCTCTTTGCCTTGGCCTTTACCCTCAACAGGGAGGATTGAAGAGAACACCACCTGTGCACCTAACTGCTTCACCCTCTGTCCCAGAGCCATGAAGTCACTTTTGATACGTTCCGAGGTATACCTGGCAGTATCATTTGTTCCAACATGGATTAGCAACATTGGGTAATAGTCAGTGGGCTTGATGAGTCTCGGCAAACTCTCCTTAACCTCTTGGATTTTGGCACCAGGCCGACAGCATACCTCTATGGACATCAAGTCTGGTCGGCAGATGGATACCTCAGTACCCCTCAGAAGAGAGTCTCCAACCACCACTACCCTTTGTTTCCTTGGGTCACTGATTCTGCAACTTTGGGGTACTTGAGCTCTGGTTCTTCCCTTTCCAGGGATGCTTTCACCTCCTCCACTTCCAGGGCTGCATAATGGTTCTTCAATTCAAGGGCTGGAGAAGTTGGATTGGTGATTTTGCAGGCCCTGGTGACTTGTGTCCAACCATCAACATTCTGTTGGCACCCATCTTCTCCTCTGCTGGAGAGCTTGATTGCTGCAAGAAGCATCTCAATGTACTTCTCACTGTCTTGAAAGCTCCTCAGCCTCGCCACCTCCTCTGAGTTCCTCCACTTGTTTCTTCAGAGCTTCAGCATGCAGGCATCCTGCACATGGAACCGGTTCTTCAACTGGCATTAGGACCTCTGTCTGGACCGAGGCAGAAGCTGTAACGGGGGCAACAGCTTTAGCGATACGATTTTTCCCAGCCATTGTTCTGTTCGTGGAGCTTAGGTATCTGTTAAAGGAAAAGAGAGAGATCTACCAAGTACCAGCCAGTTTCCCAGCTGATTTAATTTGATTTATTTAATGGAGGAGGAATGGTAAAGAAATCCACTACTACCTTTTAACTTTTGAAAGAGAGACTATGATAAAATGAGGAAAATAGTTAAGAAAAAACTAAAAGGAGCAGTTGCAAAGGTTAAAGACTTACATCAAGCTTGGGTGTTGTTTAAAAATACTATCTTGGAAGCACAGACCGGCTGTATTCCACACTTTAAGAAAAGTGGAAGGAAGTCAAAAAAACTGCCAGCATGGTTCAAAGGTGAAGTCAGAGAGGCTGTTGCCAAAAAAACATCTTTCAGAAAATGGAAAAAAAGAGCCAAATGACGAAAACGGGAAACAGCACGAGCAATGGAAAGTTAATGCAAGGCATTGATAAAGCAGGCAAAGAGAATTTGAGAAGAAACTTTGTGTAAGCAAAAATGCATAATAAAGACTTTAAGTACATTCATAGCAAAAAACCTGTGAGAGAATCAGTTGGACCATTAGATGATACAGGGGTAAAAGGGGCAGTAAGAGGGGACAAGGCTATAGCAGAGAGACTGAATGAATTCTTTGCTTCGGTCTTTACTGAGGAAGATGTAGGGATGTTACCCATGACTGAAGTGGTATTTAAAGGTGATGCTGCAGAAGAATTGAAAGAAATATCACTACATCGGGAAGATGTATTACAATTATTTGATAAACTGAAGAGTAGCAAATCACCTGGACCAGATGGTATCATCCAAGGGTGTTGAAAGAATTGAAATATGAGATTGCAGACCTGCTATTAGTAATCTGTGAACTATCATTAAAATCATCTGTAATACCTGAAGATTGGAGGATCGCCAATGCAACGCCAATTTTTAAAAAGGCTTCCAGGGGTGATCTGGGAAACCACAGACCGGTGGGCCTGATGGCAGTACTGGGAAAAATGGTAGAAATCATCATAAAGAACAAAATTAGTCAGCAAGTAAATAGTTATGGCTTAATTGGAGACAACCAACATGGCTTTAGACAAGGACGATCTTTTCTTACTAATCTGATATGTTTTTTTGAAGGTGTGAATAAACAGGTAGACAAAGGTGAGTCGGTTGATATAGTGTATCTGGACTTTCAGAAAGCCTTTGACAAGGTCCCTCATGAGAGACTTTTGGCAAAACTAAAAAGTCATGGGATAGGAGGTGATACACTATTGTGTATCAGGAACTGGTTAAAAGATAGAAAGCAGAGGGTAGGGTTAAATGTCATTTTTCCAGTGGAGAAAGGTGAATAGTGCAGTACCCCAAGGATCTGTACTGTATCCACTGCTTTTTAACATATTCATAAATGATCTGGAAATGAAAATAATGAGTGAGTTTATTAAATTTGCAGATGACACAAAGCTATTTAAAGTTGTTAAAACCAAAGAGGATTATGGAAAATTGCAAGAGGATCTTGATAAATTGGAAGACTGGGCATCCAAATGGCAGATGAAATTTAATGTGGACAAGTGCAAAGTTATGCACCTAGGAAAGAACAACCCAAACTATGGTTACCGATGTAAGGTTCCACATTAGGAACCACCATCCAGTAAAAAGATTCAGGTGTCATTGTGGATAACATGTTAAAACCCTCCGCCCAGTGTGCAGCGGGGGACAAGAGAGCAAATAGAATGCTAGGTATCATAAGGAAAGGAATGGAAAATAAAACAAAGGATATTATAATGCCTCTGTATAGTTTCATTGTGCAACCGCACCTTGAATATTGTGTGCAATTCTGGTCGCCATATCTTAAAAAAGATATAGTGTTATTAGAAAAGATACAGAGAAGAGCCACCAAAATGGTAAAGGGGATGGAAGGATACCCCTATGAAGAGAGGCTAAAAAGGTTAGGGCTCTTCAACCTGGAAGAGACGGCTGAGGGGAGATATGATAGAGGTCTATAAATTCATGAATGGAGTGGAACGGGTAAACGTAGATCGATTGTTTACATCACCAGAATATAAAAAGACTAGGGGACATGCAATGAAGCTACAGGGTAACCTATTTAAGACTAATAAGAGAAAATATTTTTTCACTCAATGTGTAATCAAACTCTGGAATTTGTTACCGGAGGATGTTGTAAAAACTGTTAGTGTAGCTGGGATTAAAAAAGGTTTGGACAAGTTCCTGGAGGAAAGGTACATAAACCATTATTAAAAGTGACAAGGGATATCACTGTTTGATCCAATACAAGCACTGAGGAACCTGTGTCTTTTGGGGAAACTGCTAGGTACTTATGACCTAGATTGGCCACTGTTGGAAACAGGATACTGGGCTTGATGGACCTTGGTCTGACCCAATATGGCATATCTTATATTCTTAGGCCAGGGAGTCTGTCAACTGGCGGATCACCGAAACTCTGTCTTGGAGGCGGCCTGTAGCCCGAGACCACTGGTCCCGGAGACACCACTGAGCTGTCCTCATTTGGAGGCAAGCATCTTGGGTGATGCGGACCTTGGAGGCCATGTGCCCTCAGGAGGTGCAGAAGAAGCTGGGCGGGCACCGAGGGACGGTGCTGTAAGTCGTGAGATAGAGACCTGAGACGATCGGCTCAGTCCTTGGGCAAGAAGGCCTTCGACTGGAGGGTGTCGATTTTTGCTCCAGTGAACTCCAGGCACTGTTGTCGGGAGCAGGTGAGACTTGGGGTAGTTTACAACGAAGTCCAAGTGTTGCAGAATCTGCATAGTGCATGCGGTGGCCTGCTGCACCTCGGATGCTGTGCCTCCCTTTATGAGCCAGTTGTCCAGATAGGGAAAAATGAACATAAGAACATAAGATATGCCATACTGGGTCAGACCAAGGTCCATCAAGCCCAGTATTCTGTTTCCAACAGTGGCCAATCTAGGTCATATGTACCTAGCAGTTTCCCCAAGGGACACAGGTTCCACAATGCTTGTATTGGTTCAAGCATTGATATCCTGGGTCCCTTCTTAATAATGGCTTATGGACCTTTCCTCCAGGAACTTGTCCAAACCTTTTTTAAACCCAGCTACACTAACAGCCTTTACTACATCCTCCGGTAACAAATTCCAGAGTTTGATTACACGTTGAGTGAAAATATATTTTCTTTTATTAGTCTTAAATAGTTTACCCTGTAGCTTCATTGCATGTCCCCTAGTCTTTCTATATTCTGATAAGGTAAACAATCGATCTACGTTTACCCGTTCCACTCCGCTCATTAATTTATAGACTTCTATCATATCTCCCCTCAGCCGTCTCTTTTCCAGGTTAAAGAGCCCTAACCTTTTTAGCCTTTCTTCATAGGAGTATCCTTCCATCCCCTTACCATTTTGGTGGCTCTTCTCTGAACCTTTTCTAATAACTCTATATCCTTTTTAAGATACGGCGACCAGAATTGCACACAATATTCAAGGTGCGGTCTCACCATGGAACGATATAGAGGCATTATAATATCCTTTGTTTTATTTTCCATTCCTTTCCTTATCATACCTAGCATTCTATTTGCTCTCTTGGCCGCCGCTGCACACTGGGCCGAGGGTTTTAACATGGTATCCACAATGACGCCTAAATCTTTTTCCTGGGTGGTGGTTCCTAATGTGGAACCTTGCATCGTGTAACCATAGTTTGGGTTGTTCTTCCCTAGGTGCATAACTTTGCACTTGTCCACATTAAATTTCATCTGCCATTTTGATGCCCAGTCTTCCAATTTATCAAGATC
Organism: Ichthyophis bannanicus; assembly: GCA_033557465.1. Taxonomy (NCBI): domain Eukaryota; kingdom Metazoa; phylum Chordata; class Amphibia; order Gymnophiona; family Ichthyophiidae; genus Ichthyophis; species Ichthyophis bannanicus. Next base: position 53,813 of record JAWIIG010000150.1, read on the forward strand.
CTCTTGCAATTTTCCACAATCCTCTTGGGTTTTAACAACTTTAAATAGTTTTGTGTCATCTGCAAATTTGATAACCTCACTCGTTATTCCACTTTCCAGGTCATTTATGAATATGTCAAAAAGCAGTGGACCCAGCACAGATCCCTGGGGTACACCACTATTCACCTTTCTCCATTGGGAAAATTGGCCATTTAGCCCTACCCTCTGCTTTCTATCTTTTAACCAGTTCCTGATCCACAATAGTACACTGCCTCCTATCCCATGACTCTTTAGTTTTGCCAAAAGTCTCTCATGAGGGACCTTGTCAAAGGCTTTCTGAAAGTCCAGATACACAATATCTTTATTTATTTATTATTATTTTTTTTATTTAACACTTATTTATATACCGCATCTTCCAGCGATCAGTTGCGGTGTACAATTAACAACAGTTAACAATGCAGAGCTTGTTTTACATGGAACAAAATAACTTTTTACATAGAACATCTTAACATGCACACATAGGTTTAAATACTAAGCAGAATAATTCAACTAACACAGATTGTGTAACAATTCAAACAAAGTACTGACTCTACTGCATAGGCAGATCATATCAGTTTCAACTATATACAAGTAGGGTATCAGTGCATAGGAGTGGAATGTTTCATTCGATTATGTTTTGTATGTTATCCCTTGAAGAAGGGAGTATACGCTTGATTTGGGGAGGTTCATGTTTAGCCTTTATCTAAGTTGAGTGGAATGTTTTCTATGGAATTATAGTGTTTAGTGAATAGATATGTTTTCAATTTTTTTTTTAATTCTGTTATCTCTGTTAGTGATCGTAAGTCCTCTGGTAACGAGTTCCAAGTTATTGGAGCTATGTGGGAAAAGGCTCTATTATTTGTAATTTTGTGAGATCTTATATATTCTTTTGGAATCTTTAGTTTATTTGATTGTCCTTTTCTATGAGTGGACTTAGGTAGTTCTTTGCTTATTAAATTACATAGTGTCTTCGGGGCCATGTCGTTTAGGGCTTTGAATGTAGTTATTATTGTTTTGTAGGTTATCCTGCTTTGTATTGGTAACCAGTGCAGGGAAGCTAGTATTGGTGTAATGTGTTGGAGTGAATTTATCTTTAATATAATTCTAGCTGTTGCATTTTGTGCGAGTTGGATTCTTTTGATATTTTGTTTTGGAATGCCTATAAGTGTTAAGTTACCGAAATCGAAGTGGGGAGTAATGGTGGCCTGTGTTATGTTGATAAAATCTTGCATAAATACCAGGGGGCGCAATTGTTTGAGGATTTTAAGTTTGAAGTAGATTTTCTTTAAGGTGTTCTAATGTGAGTTTCCATAGAGAGGTGTGTATCTAAAATGACTCCTAGATATCTTATTTCATTTTTTATTTTAATTTCTTGGTTTTGTAGTGTTATGTGGGTTGGGTTTGGGGGAATAAATGATTGTTTTTTTGTTACGATCAAGACTTCGGTTTTAGCATGGTTTATATGGAGGTTTTGGGTTTTTAGCCAGTGTGTAATTTCATTGTAGCAGTCTGATAGACGTTGAATCGGTGGGTTAGGAATCGTAAAAGGTATGTACATCATAATATCATCCGCATAAAGGTGATATTGTATTCCGAATTTTTTAAAGATGTTGCAGACCGGTTTTATATAGATATTGAAAAGTAGGGCTGAAAGCGCTGAACCCTGTGGTAAACCTATTTCTTGTTTGTATGTGTTGGATGTTTGATTACCTGTTCTTACATTTTGTGTTCTGTTATTTAAATATGAGGTGAACCATTTATGTACGGTAGAATTTATGCCTATCTGTCGTAGGTTGTTGAGCAAAATTGAGTGATGCACGCTATCAAAAGCTGCTGATATGTCAATGAAAAGTAAGATGAACGCCTGTTTATGATTGTCAATTCCTTTTAGGAGTGTATCTATTAATACTGTTAGAAGTGTTTCTACTCCATGGCGGGGCCGGAATCCATATTGTTGATCATCTAGTGGGTAAGATAAGTCTATAAATTCCTGTGTCTGTAGTTTGCACTACCTTTTCAATTATTTTGGCCAAGAATGGTATGCTAGAGATGGGCCTATATGATGTAGGGGATGTTTTATCTAGTTTGCTTGTTCTTTAAAATTGGACGTATTTGTGCATGTTTGAGCGGGGATGGAAGGTATCCTTGGGTAAGTGAAAGATTTACTATTGGGAGAATAAAGGATAGTAGAGTTGGTAGTGTGTTTTTTATCCATGATACAGGGCATGGATCTAAATACGAAGTTGTGGTATTTAGGCCGGACATGATTGATGTTAATGCCACTTTTGAAATGGGGTAAAATTCTGACCATTTATCTACAGGTTGATAAGAGATGTTGATATTTTCTAAGGGCATGGCGGGTTTCTTTGTTTTGTTTTGATAGTGATTAGCTAGGGTTTGAACTGAGATGTCTGTGATTTCATTGTTAGAAGTTTGCTCATTATTGGTTAATTTTCTGACTATGGAAAATAGCTCTCTAGGTCTATTGTATGATTTTGCTAAGGTTGCTGCGTAATAATTTTTCTTCGTGCTGTCTATTGTTTCCTTATACTTTGTTAGATAGTTATTGTATATTTCCTTGTGTACAGACAGCTTGGATTTCCTCCATTTCGTTTCAAGTTTTCTTAGTTCTTTTTTCATTAGTCTTATAGTGCTATTAAACCAAGGTGAATTATTTGTTTTAGTGTATATGGTTTTTTTATTTGGTTGGTTATTTTTAGCTGCATTATTAATAGTGTCATTCCAGTTGTTAACAGCGTCATCCAAATTTGTTGTTGATAAGAAGTAGGGGATTGTAGAATCAAGGAAGTCTGTTTCATTAAATTTTTGAATTTTGAAGTGGGGGTGCTTCTTGTGAGATTATTGGTGCTAGGGATGGGATATGTGAGATTTATTTTGATAATAGAATGATCAGACCAAGGTGTCTCAGTGCATTCAATGGAATTTGAGTTACTTAATTTGAAGAGTATCTCAGGAAGAAGAACTAAATCTAATGTTCCTCCTTTGATATGTGTTGCTGTTTTAATTATTTGATGGTACTGTATGTCCGCTATGGTGTCTAGGAATAGTTTAGAGTCTAGTGTTGGTAGGGATGGAAGGTTAAAGTCGCCTAGCATGATTACAGGATTTTGATCAGTAGATGAGCTGAGGAGTTCAATAAGAGAATCCAGGCCATCTGTTTTATTGTCTGGGGGTCTATAAATTAAGCAAATTTTTATGAGGCCGATTTTTATTAATAATGTGTCCATGTTATTATTGAAATTTGATTGGATTGGCTTGGCGTTTAATGTTTTTTTAGTCATCATTAGAACTCCACCACCTTTTTTGTTGGATCTATGTTTGTAGAATGTGTCGTAGTTCTCTTTATCAAGTTGATTTAGATAGACTGTATCTGTTTCAGAAAGCCATGTCTCTGTGACACATAAGATGTCAGGTTTTAAGTCAGTTATCAGGTCATTAAATATGGGTAATTTATTTTTCATTGATCGTGCATTAATTAGGATACATGATAGGGAGGATGAGTAGATAGAGCAGATTTTCTTGTCCCTTTGTTGTGTATTTGTTTGTTGTATGTGTATTAGTCTATGATAATTAATTTTTGGGTGGAATTCATGAGAGTATCTCATATGGTAGTCATTTCGAGTATGTGTGTGTATTATAGGTATAGTCATGTGATTTTTATAGTTTAAACATGTGGATAGATCAATTATTATTATTGCTAATAATATACAGGTGTATGATATTCGCAAGAGCATGTTGTTAGGGTGAAGCATTTTCTGTATTTGGCTCAAGGACTATTGTGTAAGGTCGTAATAATATAGTTGTATGTCAGCAGTGGTGAATTCTGATAAGAGTTATGTGGCAGTTTTGAAAGGTGTTATTCAAAGTGAGTTACTGTCAACAGTAAGGCCAGATAATTACTGACGACAGTAAATCCAATGTACAATACTGACAACAGTAAAACCAAAGTACTTCACTATCTATACTAAATCCACAGTGAGTTACTGACAACAGTAAAATCAAAGTAAGATATTAACAATAGTTTAGGACAGGATATTGGTAGCAGAAAAGAGTCTGTGAAATACTAACAGCAGAAATATGAAGTGAATTACTGACAACAGTACTTCAAGGTAAAATTACTGACACTACTGACAACAGTAAGTTAAAGTGAGTTATTGATAATAGTTATGAATCTACAGTGCCTAAATGGCAATATGGCATCTGAAATTAAGTTAGCCAACAATTAGTCTAAGTTGAAATACTGACAACAGTAATGATTCAGAGGTGGATCATGGACAACAACAAAAGATCTGGTGTGAACTTAGAGTTATTTTGGTAGCATATACTTGCTGCGATTCGTTGGTGTGTCAGTTCAGTGGTTCTACGCGAGCTCGACCTTGAAGGAGCTCAGCAGTGCGTTGAGAGAGGCTGTTGGTCTCTGCACCATGGGGCTGTTTCGTTTCCGTGGGAGCTTGAGGTTCCTTGACTGGCCTTTGCCTAAGGGCCGTGCCAAAGGGCCCTCTTGCGCGGCCCTCCGGAGCGGGCACGCAGGCGCGGGCACGCCTGGAGCGTGCAGCTGTTTTTATAGTGTGCTGCAAGGCCCCGGATGGGCTGAGAAGGCTGCGGGAGGGGCAAACGTGCTCTGACCTCTCTCGCTGTGCAGGAACAGGGTCCGATGCTGATGCGGTGGCGTCCGGAGGCGGAGAGGGACTCCCGGCAGCGTGCAGCTGTTTTTATAGTGTGCTGCAATATCAACCGACTCACCTTTGTCCACCTGATTATTCACTCCTTCAAAAAAACATAACAGATTAGTAAGACAAGATCTTCCTTGTCTAAAGCCATGAAGACTTCCTGGAGCTGGAAGAAGGCAGCCATGACTGCCAGGCATTTTGTGAAGACCCTTGGGGCAGAGGCTAGGCTGAAGGGGAGCACCCTGTATTGAAAGTGCCTGTCCCCTACTACGAACCGCAGGTACTGCCTGTGGTTGGGGTAGATGAGGACGCGAGTATAAGCATCCTTGAGGTCAAAGGAGTATAGTTAGTCTCCCTGTTGGAGGTATGGCAGCAATGTTCCAAGGAAGAGCATCTTGAATTTCTCCCTCACCAGGAATTTGTTGAAGTTGCACAGGTTGAGGATGGGCCTTAGGCCCCGTGTCCTCTTTGGGATGAGGAAGTATCTGGAGTAGAACCCCTTGCCCTTGAGGTGGTGGGGCACAGGTTCCACTGCTTTGTCCTCGAGAAGATCTGCCAATGGGAGAGATATCGGAGCCAGGTGGAGGAGATAGCCCTCCCAGACTACCTTTAGTGCCCAGGAATCGGTGGTGATGGCCACCCACCTCTGGGCATAGAGGGCCAGACGTCCCCCTGTGGGCTGCTGATCTTCTTGGGGTAGAGAGGCTATGCTCATGGAGTCAAAAGCTCCCCCCTGGCTAGGCCGGAGCTGTTGCCTGGGGTTTTGGAGTCTTCTGCTTACACAGGCCATGCCCATGTCCCTTGGACTGCTGAACCTGTTTGGGAGCCGGGGGGTGGGCCGGATAGGGTAGGTAGTATCAGTAAGCAGCCCCCTTCCTCGGGTAAAATGGCTTTTTACCAGAGCCCTTCCATCGGGGAGGGGCAGTGGTCTTCTTAGAGAGCCTGGTCCTCATCATGAACTCAGTCTCCAGCTTGGCAGTCTTGTCGGTTATGGGCTTGCCAAAGAGGTTCTCTCCTTGGCAGGGGCCATCTACCAATTTTTTCTGAACCCACTGCTTGAGGTCGGATAACTGAATCCAAGTTTGGCAGTGTGCACCGATGCCCGCCACGGCCATCTGGGCCGCTGACTCGAACCCATCATAGGCCGCTCAAGAAATGAATTTGGAGAAGTTACGGATGGCCTTGGCCAGGCTCTTGAACTGCTGCAAAGGTTCCTCGGAGAGACCAACTAAGAACCCGGTGAGTTCCTTCACCAGGTCTCTCAAGTACACCCCCATGTACAGCTGGTAGGCCTTGATGCAGCAGATGAGCATTGAGCCCCGATAGCACTTTCTGCCGAGGGCGACCAAGGTGTGAGCCTCCCTGCTAGGGGGCACCAAGGAGTGTGTCTTCTGGCTTTTTAGGCAACGCATGGCCGACTCCACCACCATGAAGTTATGCGACAGTTGACTTCTGGAGGCCCGGACTCCGGCAGACCTGATACATCGAGTCGAGCCATCTGTTTCACCACCGGCACCAACACCGGTTTCCCCCACATGCAAAGCATGAGCCATTCCAGGATGGAAGGAATTGGCACCATGAGCGATTCCCACGGAGGGGCCTCGTACTGGAGGATCTCCAGCTGATCCGCATGAGGGTCCTCCTTTGACTCGGTCAGGAACTCCAGGGCCTTAGGCATGTCCTTGACAAAGTCCAGGAAGCCCATGTCCTCGAGCAGTGACCACTGCCAAGGTTCCAAGATAGGACTTGCCGGGGATAACCGCAGTCCCATTGAGTGGGATGCAGAGCACGATCTCGGCCAAGGATCAACTCAAGGCTGAAGGACCTCGAGGATCGGCTCATCCTCTGGGGACATCAATGGTCCAGTGATTGGGGTGTATGAACCAGTAGTGCTGGACAACAGCACCCACTGTAGGTCCATGAAGGTAGACAAACTGCATTCCGGGGCCGCCATCTGGACTCCAGGCCAGAAGGCTCTACAGCCTTTCACATGGGCACCGAGGGGCTCCGACCTGACTCCGGCTCCCCCGAAGAGGAATCCTCAACGAGGATGGTGTCTGGGGACTGAGGCCGGTCTGTGGCCAGAGCTTTCTGGGGTACCTTTGCAGGTCGCTCTTTCACCGATGCCTCGGACAAGGTTTTGGACTGTGGGACCGGGCCCTGGGAGCTCCCAGCCGGTCAGAACCATCCAAGCATGCCATCTTCGATGGTTTCTTCTCCTTTCTGGGTTTCCTCGAAGGAGACCCCATTTCTGAGGACCCAAGACGATGCTCGGGTTTCGGAGAGTTCCACACAAGATGTAGGGGCTTCAGAGGAGGCCCTGGCCTTCGGAGGCATCAGGGACTTGGGGAAAAACTTATCATGCTGCTGCTGGTGGTTCTTGAAGGCCTTGCTGGACGTCCTCATGCAGAGACCGCAGGCTGCTGGGTCATGGTCTGGCCAGAGGCAGTGAAGGCAGCAGTTGTGTGTGTCAGTCAAAGACTGATTTTAGAGCACCAATCACACGTTTTGAAACCACTGTTAGCCTTGGAGGAAAAAAGTACCCCTGTGAGGTCGAAAAACCTGCGGGCTGCCAGAGGGAAAAAAAAGGATGCGAAGGCAGCAGAAAAAGAAAAGAAGCAAAACTACAAAACTTTAAACCAAACCCGACACCAAAGCACCGAGGTTAGTAGGCGGGAAGAGTAATGGTGCAATACCGGATGCGAGTTGGAAACTCGGGAACAAAATAATCAACTTTTCCGGGGACAAACGAGACAACGTCTGAAGGGCTCCACAGAAAAAAGGAGACTAAGCAAGATGGCACTCTTGAGCGGGAAGGGGACCATGCATGCATGGTGGCATTTTCTCAAAGGCTTTCTTTGAAAGCTGGGGAGATGCTTCTCTGAGGACTCCGTTGGTGCTGACGTCACCCATATGTGAGGACTGACTTCCTGCTTTGTTCCCGGAGAAAAAAGGTGTGTGATGGAATCTGCCCCACCCAAGATCGGCAACATACCCTGGAACAACAGCAATACTAGGAAGGGCCCTGGACTGGACTGGAAAGACTCAAGGAAAGCAAATTATAAGTTAAGACCAGGTAAAACCAAACCAAAAACCAAGACCTAATTTCACCTTCTTTATCATCCCTCCATTCCGGTCCATAGCAACTCTAACCTTGGGAAGAACCTGCAAGTCCAGCCTGAAGCACTGCTGAACCAAAACGTGTATTCCATGCAACCGGTAATTATGGACGAAAATATGTATGTTGCCGCTTTACAGATGCCCAGCCACACTTCACCCAAGATGTTGCTTGCGCCTTGGTTGAATGCACATGGAGCCCCTTAGGTAACTCCCTACATCGCAGAAAGTATGCTGAGGCAATGGCCTCTCGGATCCATGAGCGACAGAGGCCTTAGAGGCCACTTCCCTTCTTCGAGCACCACCAAACAGGATAAACTACTGATCAGATTTGCGGAACGACTCCATTGTCTTGAGGGGAAGCACTCTGCATACATCCAGCACATGCAGCCGACAGTCCTCTGGAGTTGGTTGAGGTGAAAGATGACACCACCTTAGGCAGAAACAATGGAGCCGGATGCAGCCCCACTTTCTCTTTCAAGATCAATAGGAATCGCTCCCTGCAGGACAACGTTTGAAGCTTAGATGTGTTGCGCCGAGCAGATGACAACCAAAAAGACCATCTTCATTTCAAGTTCTTTAGGATGGAACTTCCCAAAGGCTCAAAGGGAGCCTCTGTCAATGCCAACAGCACCAAATTCAGATCCCAAAGTGGAACTAGAACACACACTGGTGGTTGTAAATGTTCACCGTCCGAAGAATACACACTATATCCAGGTGGGCCACTAAGGAAATCCCCTGAACGTGCCCCCTATAACACGTTAGCACAGCCACTTGCAGGCCAGGCCCTTCCCCAGACCTGCCTGTAAGGAAGTCAGAATATCCGGTAGAGAGGCTGGCAAAAGCTGCCGTCTCTGTTCTGTGCACCACGTTCAAAGACTCTCCAAACTTGCACATACGACAAGGATGTAGCTTGCTTGCGTACTTTCAACAATGTCATCATCATTGGAGCAGAATATCCTCTCTTCCTCAACTGAGACCTCTCAAGAACCAGGCTGTCAGCGGAATCAAGCCACCTGAGGCATGAGAATGGGTCCTTAAGAAAGCAGATGTGGACATTGGCAGGTGCCAAGAAGGGCCCATCTGCAAACGGAGAAGATCCTCATATCATCATCTCTGAGGCCAGTATGCTGCGATCAGGATCACTAAGCCTGGGTGAGCTTCCTTTGGAACAACCTACCCCCTGCATTCTGACTAGAACCTAGTTATGCTAAATTTAAAACCTTGCTCAAAACTCATCTGTTCCGTGTAGCTTTCAACCTCCCAATTGATTCCCCCCGATTAGCTCTGCCTTCCCAGCCCACACCCTGTGAATTCAATTGGCCCTGATGTGTCCTCTTGCATCCTTGCTTTTTGTCTCTGTCCTGTCTCTCTCTTTTCTCTTTATTCAATGGAGTTCCTTTCTGGTTTTTAAATTGCTTGTTTTAATTATAAACCACCCTATCGTCTCCACTAAGGGTGGTGTATCAAGTTTTAATAAAATGAAATGAAATCAGCTTCTATCCTCGGTAGCAAGTGCCCTATGAGAGCCCACAGGGGTGGGTGGGGGAACATGTAGAAGAGGCCCTCCATTGGCCACCTCTGGACCAATGTATCCAGCCCTCTGACATCCTTTGCCTCCCTCTGCTGAAGAACCTGGAAGCTTTTGCATTCTTGCAGGTCGCCATCAGGTCCATGATAGGTTCGCCCCACCGCCATATACGAATGGCAAAAACCATGTCTTCAAGAGACCACTCGCCCTGATCTATGCGATTTGTAAAAGGGGGTGCTTGTTATGAAAGCTACACCACCTTTTGCAAAGATCCAGGCTAACTATGTCGCAAAGGATTGTGGTAATAGAAGTCCAGTTGTATAGTGTTTGCCTTTGAGGTAAAGAAAAATGTAGTAGTTGGCTCGCGTATAAGGCAAAATAGAGTTTATTTATGGGGTAAATTATTCCACACACAGATTTTACTTGGTAACACTTAGGATAACTTTTTCCAGGGTTTATACTCAAAAATAAACACCACAACTGAAAGTTTTATGCAAATAAACTTGCAGATCGTCTTTAAGCAACAGAAAAGCTTCCTCTCAGTCACTGCTGACAATCTGCTCAGCAGTGCTGGAAAAATAACCAAAAGGAAAAAACGTCTTTACAAACAGCCTTCTTTTTTCACATTCAAAACAACTCTCTATACAACATGTGCACGGTTTGAGCTATGCTTTGCTCTAACATCAGGTGGATAACAAGCTGCAATCAATAGCTAGTTTCCTTCTCTGCACAGGTGTTTCATTTCCCCAAAAGCCTCTTTCTTTCCATGCAAAACTTTCTGGGGAGCCAGTTATAAGAACATTTCCTTTTGATGGTTTAATCCTACTTTTAGGATTTCTCTATGCTACCAATCCTACACAAAGAACAGTCCATGCAAAAAATCGTCTTCCCTCAGGACTTGTACCTTGTTCTTTCCAATTACATAGGCCTCAATATCAATGTCTGGCACAGAGGGCTTCCTTAATTGACCTCTATTGGGAGAGACACTGTTTCCCAGCAGTTTTTGCATTGCTCTAGGGTAGTCAAACGTTTCAAGTTCGTACCTGAGTCAAAGCTGGCTTTGGGCTGCCTCCTTAGGTATTGTGGCCAGTAAGCATGGGTGCTTCTGTGAACTGTCCTCCAGTCTGTATCCTGGACCTCAGGGCCTCTGCTCCATACCTCTTCCAATAGGTATTCGTATTCCTTTTCTCCTTAGCTGCTCCTGTCTGCTTACAGGGTGTTGCTTTAGAGTTCCCAGCTGAAGGCTCCTCCAAACGTCTGGCTTTCCTCCAGTTCCGTTTGAAAGCTGGCTTCATCAACAGGAATCTCTCCAAGAACACATCTCTCTCAGAGCTCCTTTTGCCTTCTCGTCCTTCACGTCCTCGTGCGCTGATGTTGTGCTTGTCTGTGTTTGTTCCTTGTCTCCGTCTCTGTGCTGGTCTCTGTGGCTTGGCCCCATGCTCATCTGCCTTCTGACTTCTGAATAATTCAGTTATGGCTTTGAAAGTTCTTCAAGCTACCAAACTCCTCCCTTGCAGTGCTCAGGTGTTGGTGCTTAAAACTCTCTTCTGGAAGCTGGATTGGATTTCACCGGCTACATGGATACGATAAGGGTTTTTCACGACTTATGGCTTATGCTTCTCCTCCTTAGCTTCCACGTAGGGGCTTTCTTGCAACGTTACACGTGCAGCTCGGGATTATCCCATCCCCCCGGGCTGTCTTTTATGCGCTGGAAAACATGCTGTTTTTTATTTCTCTGAACCCTGCCAACACAGGGTTACCTTGATTAGGGAATTACATTCCCTTTTCCCGTGTGCAGTACTCTCTCTGGCTTGCTCGATAAGATTCCTTACCTCCAACATGATTGTAAGCCTGAGCTGATTACAGTCCACCTCCAGTGTTCGTCTTCTTTCTGCCACTTTCTCGAGTCAGCAGACGATGGGCCTAGAGGATTCACCTCTTCCCACAGCAATAAATGAGGAGGAAGCCAGGAGTGCCCCGCAGAAGGACATCTCATCCTCGCCACAGCCCCGAGCACATTTCTTCGCCGTTCTGCGTCTGAGACGATTGATGTAGGCCACGATGGCTGGCAGTTGTCTGAGACACATTTCCGGACTACCTTTCCGTACAGGATTGTTGGACACAGAAAAAACCTGAGAGCTAGAAATACCGCTCTCATCTCTAGCCCAATTGATCAACAAGGAGGCACATCCTCTGGGGCCACAAAATGCATTATCTGGTGTTCGCAATGTGTTCCCACACCAGGGAGAGCACTGGAATCTGTTGCCAATGGAATCCACTCGGGGGCTCCAATGGCATGCTCCACCAGCAGACGTTGTGAAACTGAGCCACCATTTGAGACACCATCCATGTGACCAATAGGCAAATCAGCTACCTTGATAACAAGTGCACCTGCAACAATCACCTGTGGAGGAGGGCCCCTCTGCAAGGGACTCATGGGCATGCCGTCCAGTGAGCCAGCATGATTGATGCCAACCATCGGCCAGCCCAATAGCTGAAGGTAGTGCCATTGCCATCGGCCCCCTTTCCCACTCTTTGTGTGGCAATTTGCAGCAACTGAAACTTGGGTTGTCAGCTTTTGTACCACCGAATTCGCTTGGCAGGGAACCCTGCTAATATTTGTCTGAAAACTGGCCCCCAAATAAACGATTTTCGGAGGGCTGTAATGTTCTATTGGCATAGCTGTGACTAGCCAGCCCAATAGTGTCTGAAGAAAATCACAGTCGCCACATTGCTTTCCTGGAATTAACTTGCTCTTATCAACCAATTGTCCAGATAAGGATGCACTAGTAATGCCCTCTTGATAGAGAGACTGCTGCCAACGCTTACATAACCTTGGTGAAGACGTGAGGAGCTGTAGCAAAATCTAAATGGCAGTGCTCGGACCTGGAAGTACCCCACTGGCCATAGCTCGCAAAACCATAGAAAGCACTGATGCTCACCGTCGAAGGGATCTGTGAAGTTACACTTCGGTTAGGTCGAGGGCAGTGAGGATCTTGCCTTGTCTTACCGCCACCACCATGGAGCAAAGTGTTTCCATATAGAACCATGGCACCCGCAATGCTTGGTTAATATGCTTGAGGTCCAAGATGGGATGGAAGGTACCCTCTTTTTGAGTACCATGAAATAAATGGAGTATTCTGCACACCGTAACTGGGCGTGCAGAACCTCCACTACTGCCCCCGGTGTTGGAGCCGCAACAAAATATCTTAGACCACCACAATCTTCCCGGTGCCTTGCAAAGCGATAGTAAGAACGCATCTGCAAGTGGATATTTGAACTCCAACGTAATCTTATTGAATCACTTCTAGAACCCACTGATTGGAGGTAACGTGGACCCAGGGGGAGAAAAAAAAACTTTGGAGGCGACTGCCTACCAGTACTACTCCTGCCTGGGCCTCCTCACTTCATTGTGACTTCTTGGGAGCAGAACGAAGCGGCGGGATAGTAACCTCTTCCTGTGCCCCTGTTCCCTCAAAAGGATCGCCGCTGAATCAGGTACCAACCCCTCTGATAAGGGGCAAAGCGCATCACTTGAAAAACGCCTGAAATCTCGATACTGACCACCGTGCTGGGGCAGTCAACCTGACGGGCATTTGCTTATCCTCAGGGAGCTGGCCCCTTTAGTCTCACCCAAATCCTTGACCAGCTTGTCCCAGGCCTTCCCAAACAGCAGCTTATCCTTAAAGGGGAGCTTACTCAGGCATGTTTTAGAAGACACATCCACCGACCAATTCCAGAGCCAAAGAAAATGCCTGGCTGCGATGACCAAGGCCATGCCTTTGGCCAAGGTTC
>JAWIIG010000151.1:0-66788 GCA_033557465.1 Ichthyophis bannanicus
CAATCTCTGAGTGGCATTGGGGTTCCTGCCAGCTGCACCTCTAACCTGACAGCTGCTGTCCTCACCTGTTTTGCTGTTGCCATTAGTGCTTGTCTGCTGCCTCCGTGCCTAATTGCTGCTGCTGTGTTTGCTGTTCTCATCTTCAGGTACCTCCTCCTTCCATGATTGGTTCTCACCAGGGGCGGCCCAAGAGGGGTGCGGGGCCATGTGCGGAGACTGAGTGTGGGGCCTCATTTGCATAAGGGACTCATTTGCATAATGTTACCATACGCTAACTTTTAGTAAACATGCCTCTTAATGAGTGTATGGATAAAGAAAGACTAAAAGATTTCTACATTACTATAATGCAATGCCAACCGCCAGGCACATTAGGAGCTACTACAAACACTGCCCATTTAGAACCCATAGCAAACCCGCCATATCATAACAGCAATACCAGGACTCACAAAGCACCATTACCTATCAAAAGGCAACACTGCAAATATTAAACCAATACATTTCAGAGAATAACAACACATGACCTACTGGAGTAAGAGAACAAGTGGCAATGTCAAATAGGAATTACATAAACAGAATACCTCAGCTCAGTTACACATGCAGAACATAGGCCATCACCAAACAAGGAATCACAATTTAGAAATAGGAAGACAATAATTAAACTGGGAACCCCAAAAGCTAAACTTGGAATGTACAACTATTATGTAGATTTAAATCTATAAATTTTTTTACTGTTGTAATTATCAAAGCGCTAACATTAATGATGCTCATTTCCAAGAGCTGACTTAGTCCAGTTAATAAATTCAAAATAAAGAGATATTTTCTACCTTTTGGCATTTTTTTCAGTTGCAATTGCTCCAGCCACTTTCTTCCGGTTTCTTCATGCCTTCTGCTAACTCTCTCCATCGTCTGCTGTCCATTTGTCTTTTCTTCTCTCTTCTAGTTTTTTTTTCCATTCTCTCTCTACATCTGCTTTAACATACTAATCTTTCTCCTTTTGCTCTTTCCTCATTCCTATTGCATCCACTCAAATTGTACCCCTCCATCCACACTCCCCACATAAACTCCCCATACCCGGCGAATTGTAGATTTGTCTTCCCTCCCACACAAAAAAAATTTCCCTCTCCATTTCACTCTCCCAGCTCCATCCCATTCTAATCCTCCCCCAACATCAGCTCCCTTCTAGTTCCAGCCCCACCCAGCATCCGCTCCCTTCTAGTCCCCGCATCAGCCCATTTCCAGTCCTAGTCCCCGCATCAGCCCATTTCCAGTCCTAGCCCCACATCAGCCCATTTCCAATCCTATCCTAGCCACACCATCAGCCCATTTCCAGTCCAAGCTCCCCCATCCATTTCCAGTCCTATCCGAGTCCCTCCATCAGCTCATTTCTAATCCCAGCCCCCCATTTCTAATCCTTTCCTAGCCCCACCATCAGCCGATGTCAAATCCTAGCTCCCCTCCACTCAGCCCATTTCCAGTCCAAGCCCCCCATGAGCATACTTTACAGTTCTAGCCCCTCCATGAGTAAATTCAATCCAAGCCCCCACCACAGGACCATTTCCAATCTTAGCACCCCCCACCAGGCCCCATTTCCAGTCCTATTCTAGCCCCTCCATCAGCCCATTTCCTGTCCTAGCTCCCTCCCCTCACAGCCCATTGCCATTCAAAGCCCCACTTCCCCTCAGGCTATTGGCAGTTCAAGCACACCTTCCAATCAGACCTTTTTCAGTCCTAGCAACCCCCCCCAGCCCATGACAAGTCATAGCACCACACCCATAGCCCATTTACCAGTCCTAACAACCCCCCATCAGCCCACTTCCATTCCTAGCCCACCATAGTCCCCCATTACCAGTCCTAGCCCCCCCATCAGCCCATTTCCAGTCCTAGCCCCCCCATTAGGCCCATTAGCAGTCCTAGCACAAAAATCAGCCCATTTCCAGTCCTAGCCCCCCCATAGACCATTACCAGTCCTAGCCCCCCCATCAGCGTATTTCCAGTCCTGGCCCCCCCCATAACCTATTACCAGTCCTAGTCCCACACTATGCCCATTACCAGTACCTACCACCCTCATCAGACCCCACTTCCAGGCTTAGCTCCCCCCCGACATCGCCCAGGTAGATTTTTAAAAAAAAAAACGTGACTGCTACTGCAGCTGTCGCCATGGCAGCGGCAGAAATCAAGCGTTCCCGCGGGCCCCCCATGACCGGCAGAGTCATAAATTGCGGCCTCAGGTTCCCTAATGGCGGGCTTTTCAGAGACGCGAAGGGAGAGTTTCTCTTTCTAGTGGCTCTACCGATTTAAAGCCCACGGGGGCCTGATGGGGGAAACAGGAAATCATGTTTCTCATCGAAGCGACAGCAGCTTAAGAGAGCCGCGATGCAAAGCGGAGAAGCTATCCCGTTGCGGCTCTGAAAGCGGCACTTAGGGAGCTGAGGCCACATGGAGGACTCGGCCAGGCAGGGGGGGCACTGCAGGATTCTCGATTCTGCCGCTGCTACATTGGCAGCGGGCAGCAGCAGCAAGGAAAATTTTTTTTTTTTTAATTTACTGGCAGATGCCGAATGTTGTTTGAGCGGGGCCCCCTGAAACGCCGGTGCCCTGTTGCAAACAACATTCTTGCACAATGGATGGGCCAGCCCTGGCTCTCACCATCTAGTCCCTCCTGGACCTCAACAACGGTTTAAAAGCTCCTCGGTTCCAGTTATTGCCTGCTGCTATTCCTCACCTGTTTTGCTGTTACCATTAGTGCTTGCTCTGCTGAATCCATGACTCATGTCTGCTGCTGTGTTTACTGTTCCAACCTCTCCAAGTACTAATTCCTGCCTCCCCTGAATTGGCTCGCACAAACCTGTCCCTCCTGGACCTCAAACGGTTTTAAAGCTCCTCCGGTTCCAGTTATTGCATGCTGCTGTCCTCATATGTTTTGCTGTTAACATTAGCGCTTGTATGCTGCCTCCGTGCCTAATTGATGATGCTGTGTTTGCTGTTCCCACCTCTCCAGGTACCCTCCTCCTGACTCCCATGATGGTCTCTCACCACCTGTCACTTTGGGACCTAAAAAAATGTTGAAAAAGATACCTACGGTACGGCGCACCCCCACCATGGAGGTGCGCGCCGAAGGAGAGCGACCAAAAGGGAGCAGGACGTGATCCTTGGGCGAGCTCTGGGGGCGATGACTGGGGGCAAATTCAACCTATGCCAGCAGTCAGTGTCTTTACGATATGTGGGCCTCACTGTGCCTTGTTGTAATGCTACTACCACTGCCTGCTTCTTTCGTTACAGATCTTTCCAGTCTGTTCACTTAGGCCTTCCCCTACCCTGTTAGTTAATGAGCTCCCTCACAGCCTCGATCTATGGCTGCTATACCTGTGTTCTTGGGCGACCGTCCATCACCAGTAGTCCCGCCCCATATGGGGATTCATTAGCCCGTAATATGAGTAATCGCATCCCCTGTCCCTCTTGTCCGTTTCCCTATGCATCACCTTCTCCACTAGTTGTTCCCCTACTGACCCTTTCCTGTGCTCTCCGGAATTGTAGATCCTCCGCGCCAAGACCACTCTGAGACACACTCTCCTAACCCAGAACCACATTTGAAGCTCTCTTCCTTACTACATCTTGGCTCCGTGAGGGGAAGGGATGGCCTTCTCCACCGCGGTCTTCCCCCAGGCTACTCCGCCTTCCATGCACCTTGACCACATCTGACAGGTGGAGGTGTGGCAATCATACACCGTGCCACTCTTCCCTTAATGCTGGGTATCGCCCCCTCCCTCCCCGCTACCCAGAAGCTCTTGCGGATTGCGTTCTGAGACCTCTACCCCCCATATACTTTCTCCTGCTCTACGCTCCACCCTCATTGCATTCGGATCGTTGGGAATCCTTTCTGCTCACTCTTTCCGAGACGGCTCTTCTGTCCTCCCATCTTGTCGTTTTGGGGGACTTTAATGTCCACCTGAATTCTCAGAGCAGATCCTGTGATAGGGCTCTTATGTAACTTTTCAAAGACTGATCCCGCATCCAGCATGTGGACTGTCCAACTCACTCCTCCGGGCACACCCTTTGGCTCATTCTCACTTCCGTCCACGCCCCTTACATACAATCCAGTATTATACCTCTCCCTCTTCCCTGGTATTGACCACTATTGCGTGCTGTTTGCCTTTTCGTCCCTCCCATTCAGGGGACCGTACTGCCTACCACCAGTTCCCGCTTCCCAAATACTCAGACGACCTCTCACCCCTCTCACCTTGCAAACATTTCCCACCGGCCGATTCCATCTTACTAAGGAGTTCCGTCCTTTACTGTGGATCAGAGAGGTTGACACATGGTCTGTCCACCCTCGCTTCAACTCTCAATACTCTGGCTCCTCTCCATCCTATTCCCCTCCTTCATCCCACCATCCATGCGTTACCACCCAGGTTTGTACCTCCAATTTGCCAAACCGTCGACACGCTGAACGCTCGGGGCGGAAACATCATTCCGCTAATTACCGTTTGGTTTTCCATTCTGCACATCGTTCATATCATTCTATGAGCACTGCTGCCAAGCAGGCCTACTATATACAAAACTCATCACATTCTTCCTCTAACTCCTCTCGCTGGCATCTATCAGGTTCTCTGTTCTCTTTCTTCACCCTCTACACTTCCTCCTTCGTCGGTACTTCCTTCTACGGCCCCTAGCCCAACTAGTCTCACATCTTCTTTGTTGTTAAGATCCAGTCCCTCCGCTCTTCCTTTCATTTCATATCCTCCTCCCCTTCCCCCTTCCTCCCCTGCCCTCTCTTTTTTCTACTCCCCCCCCCCCATCTTGCAGCTTCCCACACACCTGGCAATCTTTCCAGCCCTGTTACCTCCTCTGAACTTGTCAAGGCCATCCCTTAATATCACAAGACCCACCTGTCCACTTAATCCCCTTCCTTCCTTGGCTCCTGGATCCATTCCTCACGCTTCTCCCTTACGTTATTGCCATCATTAATTTACAGACTCACGATCCAGTTGCTTCCCTTCCCATTGGAAACATGTTCTGGTTCATCCCATTCTGAAGATAGCCCACTATCGACACTGCTGTTCCTGCACATTGGCGCCCAGTATCGAATCTCCCGTTCCTCTCTAAAGTTCTTGAAAAGATTGTGTTAACACAGCTGTCTGCAATTATTGACACTATCCTTTCCCTTCAGCCCCGGCAGTCTGGTTTCAGGGCGGGCCACAGCACTGGAAAAATATTCTTCTGGCTCATCTTAGCAAAGTCAAACAGCTCTCCAGACCGTGGTGAACTAGACTATTGCTGTCTCTTTAGATTCTTTCCACTGCCTTTGACATTGGTGACCACTGCACTCTCCGCACCCTTCTGTCCGACCGTGGCGTTCAGTGGTACTGTCCTCCTTTGGTTTCGGGATTTTCTCTCATCACGAACCCTTTGCTGTGTACGCAGGGCTTCTGATATATCTCCATCAATCCCCTTGCCACTGTGTTGTCCCCCAGGGCTCTATATCGCCCACCATCCTCTTCAACATTTTCCGTGCCACCCCTCGCTTTGCTCATCCAGCAGACCGGTATGATCTGCCTATTTTTATTGCCGACGATATTCTCATCATCCAGCACACTAGTTACTCAGACCCGGAACTCACTGCCCTTAATAACTTGTCTCACCCTTGCTGAAGGGTGGTTCTACCGATTAATTCCTATCGATCAACCTAGTCGAAGTCTTCCGCCATTTGGTTCTCTTGTGGTCAGAGACACCCCTTCACACACTGGCTACCACTATGTCATCACATCCCATCCAACTCGTCCCCCTGACTCTCTGTTACCTCGGTGTTACTCACCCTCGATTCCTCACTGTCTTTCCACCAGCATATTTCCACCCTTGTGCATAGCGGTTATGTCTTTCAACTTTGGAGGATTCGAGCTATTCGGCCCACTGCTCTTTGTTCCACTCCCTCACTACCCTGGTTATCTCGCTTGCGATTTCCCGCTGGGACTATTGTAATTCTGTTTTCGCCAGTTCTCCCCAACTATCAGCTTCAACGTCTCCAACTTGTTCAAAATAACGGCTGCTCGTATTAGCACTCATTGTTCCAACTTCACCCACATCACTCCCTGTCTTCTCTCATCTCCATTGGCTCACCATCAACTTCAGGATTAATTTCATAAGTTCCTTCTCACCACACACAAGGCTCTCCACACCGGTATACCCAGTATCTGGCTGACATCTCTCATCCATCTCCATGTCTGACTCCTCGTTTGCTTCGCTCTGCCCATGACTACCATCTTTTTCTTCCCTCACCATCTCAAGAGCACCTCAAACTCACCCGTCACTCCGCGTTTTTCTTTCTAAGTCACACTCTGTGGAATGCACTCCCAAACTCTCTCCGTACCTGAACTTTCATTTACTGCTTTAAAAGCCCTTAATCAAAATCCATCTTTACTGTCGGGACTTCGACCTCCTTGCCCCTGAAACTGTGACATGATGGTCACAGTGCTATGCATTTCCCTTACTTTCCCACCCGTACATACCCACCCCACCCGCAGTAAGCTCTGCCTCTCCGTCCAGCTCTGTTCCTTTCCTATACTATTCTACCGCCTCACTATTACTTTCCTATTAAACAATGGCATTCTTTGTACTCCTTGGTTTTTCTAGCAGTCTCTATGATACTTATGGCTACACCACCCTGACACTCCGGTATGGGAGGTATCTCACGCGCTTGCAAATAAAATAAATAAACTAATAACAGATGCATACAACAACTGGAAGCAACGGAGCACACCCCATCCAGGCCCAATCTCCACCACATTAACACCAACTCTCTACCCCTTTTTACCTTAACAATAAGGGACCAGCTAACAAACGTTAGTTCCAGCATTATTGACGGCTTTTCTGTAGGGTTAGCACATGCAAGGATGCCGATAATGGCCTCGTTAATCGAACCTTTGCTACTCTTAAAACACTCACTTAGTTAAATACATACCCCCTTGTTTTGCTGGCCCCCACACTAGTCCCACAAGCTAGCATCAGCCAAGAGGAACAGAGCAAGGACCATGGAGGTTGCCCTAGGCCAAGACCTCCATCCTGCTGCCCCATTCCACTGTCTCCCGCACCCATTGCCACCACTTTTGACTATCCAGGGCAATGCAGCAGTGGCAATGGCTCAAAAACTGTGACAGCAACAAGTGCTTACTTAAACGGCTGGGGAACTGGGTTGTAGTTTTCATGTTCTCATCCCCACTGCTAGGCCCACCTTCCAAACACAGAAATTCAGTGGAAGGAGAGCCTGAAGTTGGCAAAAATAGGAAACCACATGGAAAACTGTGACACCACGCCACCAAAGTCTTTACGTAAAAGGGCTTGTGTCATGTTTTTTAGAACCAGTGCTGCTGCTGCAGAACCAGAGAGGGGCCAACAGCAGTGGCCCTAGAAGATCAGTGCTCTATGCAACCATTTGTTTACCCTAATGGGTAGCCACTCACGGGCCTTGCTCAGCACTCTTTTCCCCTTTGGTACTTTTTCCAGGGAGTGGGGACAGGACAATTTTCAAAGGCCATTGTAATGGCCTCAAGGTGCATACATTAATATTAAATTGCAGCATAAAGAAGGACAACAGAGTTTACAGATGTATAGCAGGGCCTAATTTTATACTGGACACTGAGCCCGGGTACATCCCCTCAGGGAATCAGGGCGTACAGTCGGTAGACCTTAACTCTGAACCCGGTGGGGGGCGGGGGGGATCTAGCAACCACAGGATCAGGAGATTATGCATGGGCATGTTTGTTTTTGCCGTGTTACCACAACTTGCTGACTTGTCGCACCATACCAGCCACCTACATGTATACACCTGTACAGGGGCTCCTGAAATGGAGCCCACGATTGCCATGGTATTCACCATTCGAGACTGTCCTTGTCCGCACAGTCAGAGCCCCAATCCCGCATCCCCATGGCCAGGGTCCAGCTGTGAGGCTCCCCCTGCATTACTTTCCATGTTTTGTGTCCCCCATTGGCTGTCACTGCTACCCTGCATCCAGGGAGACGATTCCCTCCTCTGAGGTGGATAGTAAGTCCCCCGTTAACCAGTCTACCCCGGGACGTTACAGGGTCAACCTCAGGAATAGGCCTAGTATGTCCATGGGGTTGACACGACCTACCTACCCAGGCCAACTACGCCCTTGCCTCCGCTCTGGTCCGCCCTTCCAACCCCCATCGAAGGTTCCTCATACAAAACTCTGCGGGTCATATAGCGAGCCGTGCATGGGACAGGGCAGGGCGAACACCATATAGCAGGGAATGCTCATTTTTTCTAAACCATGGCACACCCACTTCCCCTATATTCAGGGTCCAGAATAGACCCCATGAGTTGAAAATAAGATACCTGATTATCCCAGTAGCCTCAGAGGGTGGATGTTCTATGCTCTGCTATGTGGAAGGTCTGACCAAGAGTGGTATAGATCTCCACAATCAGTTCTTCTGCATTTCAAGTCAGTTGTATTCTATGGTAATGCTTTGGAGTCATTCATTTACTAACTCTGTGGGGGAAGGAAAATTAAAAGCATTAGTTGGAGCATATCCAGGGTCCAGGTTGGAAGGTTCTTGACAGGGGGGGAATGCAAGAGTCAAACATAAATGAAAACAGTTCCTGATGGTACAATTGAAGCTGGAAACCCAACGGAACAAGAATAGAATGCAGTTCATGGTTAAAAACAAAAGCAAACATAACAAATAACAAAAGGCAATTTATGAAAGAGAATTCCTGGACAGAGGTTCCTCATCATTAAAGATATGGCGTAATTAAAAAATACTCTTATCTTGCCATAATTTGCGTTATTGCAGTCTGTTCGGTAATCAGGGTTAACTGAGTCAGAAAAACAAATACTTTGCAATTTTTAAGAACATAATAAACTTAAAAAAATGCCATACTGGGTCAGGCCCCAAAGTCTATCTAGCACAAAAATCCTGTTTCCAATAGCGATCCAATCAAGGAGTTCAAGGTACTTGGCAGGGTCACAAAAAGTAGCAAGATTTCCAGGCTAGACCTCCCTTCAGGGATTAGCAATAGTTTTTCCTAGATCTATTTTAACTAACAGTTTATGAACTTTACTTCCAGCCGTGCTAAGGTTGGTCCAAACCTTTTTTTAAAATCTAAGCCGCACTAACATGCTTTTACCACATCCTCAAGCAAGTGAAAAAACTATTTTTCTCCAATTTGTTTTTATGGACCTATTTGGTAAGTTCATGGGATGTGCTCTGATCTGTGTACTTTCAATAAACAATTTGAATTTGTGCTTTGTCATTTACCACGTCACTGAGAATTTTTTATAGATCTCTAGCATATATGACCCACAGCTGTCTCTTCTCCAAGCTGGGATTGAAATAACTTCTTTAATCTTTCATCATATGAGAGTCATTCTATGCCCCCTTGGTATCATTTCGGTTGCACTGTCTCTGTATGTTCTCAATTTCCACTGTATTCTTTTTTTTGCCTATAATTCTTTATTTTCGTTTTACAACAACAATAAGTGAAAAGGAAGGAAGACATAAAGCTAACAAGCAAAATACATACATGGGAATAGGATACCATAGCACCAAAAGTAAACCCCTGCCACCCCCCTCCCCCCTGCTCTGCTTCTCTAGGAAACACTGAATCATTCTCGCAAGCTTTTTGGGGGCGCGTGTACTGACATGATTGTGTTACAAAAAACCTAACAGCGATCTGAAAAACATGATGAATGTACCATTAAAACCAGACATGTCGACAGCAATGAGCAGATTGTACATGATCCTTTGAGCATTAGCCATTTAGACAAGCGAGACTTAATGTTGAGGTATGGAAAATAGCCTCACCGACGAGATTCGGCGTTCAATATATTACTATCTATAAAGCAGACAAGGTTCCACTATTCATAATGACAGTTTTTTTATAGAAGTCGAGAAAACTAATCACTAGAATGCCAAGATCCTCAGGTTAAACATAGGGCGTAATTACCCAGCAGCGATGAAAAATCAGGAGGAAAGCGACCCATTATTAGGAAGAGAGGGGAACCTCCATCCACTGAGCTGGCCAAGTCCACAGTCTTCCAAGAAAGAGGCTCTATTGAAGGTTGTAAGGTAAATGGAATACGGGACCCCAGACCCGCCCTAAAGGGAAACCAGTAAAACTGTAAGTTTAAAGGACATTCATAAAGAAACTGATGACGGAGGGGTAACCTAACATCAAAAAGTACATGGCCAAACGACCTAGCACTGATTCCCGATAGGCACAGTTGGTGTTCCATTTGGCTATTTTCCTGAAATATAAGAACATCCTAATGTGGGCAAAAAGGAAAAGAGTTTGGGTAAAAACTGAAGGCAGGAACAGGACCGGGGGCAAACCCGCAAACTAATTTTTACTCCAGAAAAGACTATAACTAGCCAGGGGTTTACAACGTTGGGTTTGCAGGTTAGAGATCCCAGGCTTGGGAATTGCCCGCACTATACAAGTTGACACAGGATCTGTTACCCTGAATTAATAGTTATAAAAACAGTTAGAAGGCTTACCCCCAATGATGGATTCTACTAATAGGAGTGAATTAAGTTCTACATAGAACCCGTCCGTAGGTAGGGACAGAGGGGCGGCCCATGGATTGAGAGCATTTTGGATGGCAGCAGTGGAAGCTGCATCAATTGAACAAGTTAATTGTTTCGCGTAGGTTAACGCAACTTCCCTGTATAAAGGTCGGAAAAAAAGGTTGGTCCAACGAGCTGCAGAGAAAAGAGCTGTTGGGGTTGTACCAGATCCCCCTGGAGTACCAGGGCTCTGGTAAAGTAATCATACATGGGCTTAGCTCGAAGAACATTTCTAAACCGGAAACCTGGCTAAGAGGTAATAGGGCCTCTATCAAAGAACCAAAAAAAAAAAAAAAAAAAAAATAAAAAAAAAAAAGGCCCCACGGACTTCCATTGGAGTGGAGACAGTCTAGTATAGTTATTGAAAAAGAAAATAGCAGCATTGAAAATCAGGATATGCTGAGAGTGGAAAATCTTGCAGCGTCAAAACACCGTGGAGGAACCAACAGTTTGTTAGGATCATCAGAACAAGAAATCGATGCAAAAACTGGGATTTGTGAGGGGAAGTGAACGAAGGTAAAGTCAAGCTCATTGGGGTATAATAACCTCCATGGATCGAATAGAACAATATCTGGTGTTCACAGAGATTAGCGCGATGTGAACTTGGGGGGGACCAACTTGTCCTAGGCGGCTATTTGTCAATCAGGGGAGCAGGAATTAAATTGAAATCCCCCCCAATATCCTTCTGCGTGTGGCTCTGGGCGCCTGTCTCCCTGGTGGTGCACACCGGCGCCGCCCGCTCCGTCGCTGTGCGTCCCTCAAATGAAGTATTAGCAGAGCCGCGGCGCTGCGTCCAAACCTGTCAGCAATCAGTAGGCAAAAGGGCGGGGTCACTTCTACATTAGGCGCATAAAGGCAGATTAGCATTCTGTAAACTGTGTAAAGTATACCATATCTTGGGAGGTGAAACTCAGGTGACCCATCTAACCGCTGTATATGCAGCAAGTACGCCAATAAGAATATGCATGCCGAAGAGTTCCTATCCAATATGGCACACCGTCCACCATTCCCTAGAAAACGGCTGGGGAATACGGCGGCCACCATGTAAAGGTTTAATATGTGAGTTTGAGAGGCAGCCCCGAGACTGCGTTCCTTTGCCGGTTCCCTGCCCACACTAACGCGTTAGTCTCCTTAGCTATCACGTCTTTCATTCGAATTTGAAAATGTGTTTTCATTGGCGAACAGTCAGGTCCGCAGACGTCATGACTTAAATAAACTTAGGATTTTCCTCCCGTTTTATCGGATTATTGAGCTTCGTGGTCCCGGCTGTCTCGGGCACCCTGCCGTGGCGTAAGGTGGTATTGTACGTTGCAATGAGAGAAATCTTACAGTGGTGCCATCAATCGATAAACAAGACATTTTAGGTGAAGTAAGGGCGCTCTGAAAACGATTACAACATAAGTCAGAATCTGTCCACATAAGGACATAAGCACCAAGTATGGCTGGCCAATACACCCTAACAATGAAAAACGTATGGTACCTAAAGTAACGTAGAGAAGAAGCAAAAAAACCCCCCAATGAATTATGGCGACCATAATGTCCTGCGGGAGGAGGCCCTAGAGAGGAAAAAGAATAATAGACCATAGTAAAAGAAAAGAAAAAACAGGCAGTCCATAATAACACCTGTCTCTGATTAATAGTACGAGGGCTGACGTAAGTGGGTTAGGAGGTGGATAGTCGGGTACCCCAGCTCATCAAAATATCAAAATAAGGCAACAAAACCGCCCTCCCGAAACCGAAGAATCTCGTTCTAGCCCAGGAATCGCTGGTAGGTTAACACTCCAACTTAGTGGCAGGCACAGCTGCTATGGAGGTACTGGTAGGAATAGACTGTGTGAAGTACAGCGCATAAAGTATCCGGCGTCGTTTAGAGAAGTCCAAAAAACCTCCGCTAGATGTAATCAGGTGTCCCTCCAAATGATTCTGTGTGTCTGATTGAATGAAAGCGCATGGACATCGGAGCTTGGTCCGGTACATCGATAAAGGCCCAAAAACAAGTCTCCGAAAAAAAAAAAACAAAACAAAAAATAACAATATGGCGTGACTTGGTAGGTTGGTTGAAAGTGTGCCTCGGCTGCGCACAAATTACATGAAAAGAGCTTTTCGGCGGGATCTCTCAAAGTGGGTTTGAGGCCAAGTCAGGGATAAGAAGGAGACCCTTGTGGCTCTCAAACCTCCATATGGCCCTTTGCCTGGGAGGCACTGAGCAACTTGGTTCCCCCACATGTTGATCATCTCAAAAAGTCCGAAAAGATGCATAGGCCGCGGGGGGGTCTTTCGTCTGTTGAGGAGTATATGTTTGTGGGGTAACACGTATGAGAAGCCCGAAATCGTATCTCCACTTCTTTGGTAAACGGTGATGTTGGAGAGGGAAGGGGGAGGAATTTGTCACATAAAAACTCCTTAATGTCCTCCCAATTCCGACTCCCTCCGGTATGCCAACCGAGTCGTAGATTGTTGCGGGACTGAGCTATATTATTTGCCATCCTATGCCAATTCTTTCTGCAAGGCCCGCACTATGACGTTTCATACTTTGTCGAGTTTGGGAACCAGCCGGGAACCGCATGGGAGTCTATATAAACTCTCCTTGTTGTCCTGAAGCGAAGGAGAGCCCCTCCCCAGCCTACCTTGCAGTTACAGCTCAAGATCTTCCCTCAGCGCTTCGATTTGCACAAGGCTTCCAAACCAATATTCAACACACCGGTGGACTCTGGCTACGAGGTCCTTCAACCCACTATAATGTCTGCGAGGTATTTTTTCCTGCTGCAGGTTTCGGGGCCCTCGCGCAACAAGACAGCCCCTTATGCGGGGACGGCCCTCGGGTTCAGTTTTGGAGCGTTTTACCGTGAGAAGCCGCTGGAGTATCCAAATTCCAGAGCGCGTGGGTTTGGTCACCGCCATTTTACTCCCCCACCAATTGTGCACCGGCAAGATAAGAAGCGAGAAATTCAAGTACTGTCCCGGTCGTTTAATATTCAGGATTCTGGAGTAGGCCTCTCGGGATCCGCAGCGTTCATGCGACCCATACCGCTGGACCATCGGGCTCGCCCCCCCCCCCCATTTCCACTGGTAGTCTTTTTTGCGATATCGCGACCAGAATTTGCAAATAACCTAGTCAATGTGCAGTCAAATCACAGTGGCAGAAAAAAAGATGGCAGTGTGATCGTCGTTTTCTCTCTTATTCTACTATACTTTCCCTTGATAATTCCTAAAGTGTATGGTTGTGTTTCTGGGCCACGGCCACACACTAAGCAGAAGATTTAATTGTATGTCCACACCTTGACATCTAGATACGTTCTTGGGTAGTAACTTCCTACGACAATTGAAGTAGGAGGGAGCGAGTGGCTCAGTGTTTGTGTGGGCAGGTTAATGTTGGTTGCAGGATGTTCCCACGTTCCCGTTCGAGGGACAAGTAACCTCCGTCTCCCCAGGTTTTACTGGTCTCATCTCGCCTAAGTCATTCCATCGCCATATCCTTTGGGCAGCTCAATTAAATTCCTCCACTGCCGGCCTTACAGGTACACTTAGATTATGAGCCCTTTGTGCGGATAGGATGGGAGAAGTCAACAAATATTTCTCCGTAACGAGCGATGGGTAACTAACTCAAAAGATTGGGGCGCTAACAAACCACTCTCTCATTGTGTACCCTCTAATTGCTTGGTTATTCTTTCCCTAGGTGTATAGGCTTCACTACTTATTCCACCTCACATGTGCGGCATGATTACTAAATGACACACAGTATGGTAGCAAATACCGATGGGGGTAGACTTGAAAACTCATGGGCAGTCTTAGCCTTATATTATAGGGTCAGGGGTGTCCAACTTTCCCTGTCATTGGTGCATTATATACATAGGCCCACTGTGTCTAAGCACGGTTACAAAAAAAAACTTAGTTTCACTTAACTAATGACCAAGCACTGAAGTGGTGTTATGGGTTGCGCCATGTGCCAAAACAAGTGCTAACCTTGAAGGACCTTCCCACACTTACTGAAGGTGCTTGAGCCAAACAACCTACAAAGTCATTGCCTGTGTTTGTGGCGGGGG
Source organism: Ichthyophis bannanicus (assembly GCA_033557465.1). Classification (NCBI taxonomy): domain Eukaryota; kingdom Metazoa; phylum Chordata; class Amphibia; order Gymnophiona; family Ichthyophiidae; genus Ichthyophis; species Ichthyophis bannanicus. The sequence goes on from JAWIIG010000151.1 coordinate 14,625, forward strand.
GCCTGTGCTGTTAAACATGGCTCACATTACTGCCCAACTAAAGTGGGCGTGTGGATAGCATGTCTCACTTAACTGTACAGCACTAAAAAAATCCCTCGAACTCAGCCCATGATCACATATTAGTAAAACATGCTCCTTAATTTCTTTTGCCATTGGAATGCTCAGTCCTTCTGGTCTCCCAAAGTCCTTCTGCAATTTTACTCACATTAATAACATGCAATTTAATGTTAAAAACAATGCAAGTGCATAGGCATTATGGGCTGCAGCAATCCAAGGGAGCAATATAGTATATGGGTAAAGTGCTTTGTTTGTCCCCTAAAGAAGAGGCGGGACCTGCAAGTGTGGTTGACTCTGATGATCTTAAAGTAGCTAAACAGGTCCGAAACAGAGGTCGACAGCACAAGCTAGAAGGATGCTTGGGTGCGATATGGAGAGGAATGGCTAGCAGAAAAAGAGAGTGTGATAGTGCCTCTGTATAATTCTTTGGTGCAGACCTCATTTTAGTATATTGTGGTGCACTTCTGGCGACCGCACACTATCAAAATGATATAAACCGGATTGTGTCCGTACAATAGTGGTAGAGGGGTGGCTAAGCATAAGAATGGTTAGTGCTCTTCATTATAAAGCCTCTGAGGACAGACATAAGGGATCTTAATATGTGACACCTTAGAGTAAGGGAAGAATAGGGAGGTGGAATGATTGAGATGTTTCAATTCTTCCGTGGCATAAATGCACGGGGGAGAGCCTCTTTCGTTGGAAAGCAGGTTCTTCTATGAGGGGACATGATTATGAGGGGTGACGGGTAGTAGATTCAGGAAGTGATGAAAATAAAACGGGAAGAGTTTTCTTTACTAAAAGAGCATTGGTAGGATCCGTTGAAGAGTACTCCACAGTGGAGCGTGGTAGAGATGAGGATGGTATCTGAATAACTTCAAAAAGCACATGGGACAAAATATAAGATCTCTAAAGAAAAGAGTGTAGGACTGTTGGGTAGTTGTTGAATAATGGCGGGAGGATACGACAGGATAGGGGGGCCATTGTTAAATCTTTAAACATTCTGTCATCATTTTTCCTCTGTTATCTATGTTTCTAATAACCTGGGATCATTTTTAATATCAACTGCAAATTTTATGACCGACACTCATTGTTCCCAGTTCCAGATCATTTATAAATATGTACAAAAGCACAAACCCCAGTACAAACACCAGGGATACCTTCACTAGTTCATAGTCTGTCAATTGAGAAAATTGGTCATTTAAAACCTCTTGTCTATTCTATTTTCAATAACCAATACCCAGTCCACAAAAAACCTTGCCTCCTCAATCCTATAGCTTTTGTAATTTCACATCAGGAGTCATTTATTATAGAAAAACAAAATCAGATCCAATTTATGCAGTATATTACTGATTTCCCTCATGCAGGAAAAGACTACACGACCTATAATGTTACATCGGGTGAAAAACAAAGGTGATACAACCAGAACAATGGATTTGATAATGTTATAACGTCAGTTGATCTAGGAAAGATAGAGATTCTGACTGAAGAACCTTATTAAATGTAATTCTATTGATATTTCTGCAGAGAGCTAGGTGAGATGTTGGTTAGAACAGTGTGAATATATAATTGAGTAACAGGGGGAGTAGAAGAGAGAAGAAAGGAGGAGAGAGAGTTAAAGAAGGTATAAGTGAAGTGAAAGGGAAACAGAACGGAAGGGGATAGATGGAGAGAAAGTAGAGGTAACATTCAGATAAGCAAAATGCCATATAGCTGATGTCCCCCATTTCCCACGCTGATTCCCCCATTTCCCCCCAATCCCCCCACGTTCCATATATTATATTCTTCACATTTACTCCCCTACACATGCACGATCCAAACATAAATAATTCCTACACAAGTAGCCCCTCTTATACTACCCCAACACATGACCCCACCCATTAAGGTACTCTACACACTACCCAATCCCTAACACACCGCCCATACATCACCTTGCAACTGCGTGAAATCAGTAAGTTATGACAACGGCTTTTGTGTCAATATCAGTTGAATTCAGTGATCTAAGTGCGAGAGTTAAACTGTTTTTGGGCCACGTGTACTAGTAACGAAACCATAACATAAACAATTTTGATTTGATAAAGGGAGGGAGGACAGCAGAAGAAATTGACTAAATTTACGTTAACCATTTAACTTTTCAAAAGGAGAGCTATAATAAAATGAGAAAAAGGGTTAAGAAAAAACTGCAAGGGAATGAACGTGCACAAAGGTTAATAGTTTTGAACATCCAGCCTGGGCATCATTTAAAAATGACAATATCAAATTGGATGCCCAGACCAGATGTATTCCACAATGCTTTAAAAAAGGTCGAAGGAAGGCCAATGAGCAAGCCAAGAATGGTTTCAACAAGGGAGGTCAGAGAGGCTGTTATAGCTAAGAGTAAAGTCGTTTGTCAGAAAATGAAACAAAAGAGCCGAATGATTAACACAGGCACAAAAGCATAACGGGGACTGGACATACAAGATAAATACCAAGACATGGATAAGGCAGGCAAATAGAAAATCTGAAAAGAAGCTTGCCATTGAAGCAAAAGACACATACTACAATTTTTTTCAAGTATATTCATAGCAAAACATAGAAACATAGAAACATAGAAATATGATGACAGAAAAAGACCCCATGGCCTATCTAGTCTGTCTTTCCATATCAACAACTACAACAGTCCCCTTTTTACCTTTAGAGAACCTCTGTGTTTGTCTCATGCTTTTTTGAATTCAGTTACTGTCCTCATCTCTACCACCTCCACTGGGAGACTATTCCATGGATCCACTACTCTTTCCGTAAAGAAATATTCCCGCATATCACTCCTGAATTTATCTCCCCTCACCCTCATCCCATGTCCCCTCATAGCAGAACTTGCTTTCAATTGAAAGAGGCTCTCTCCTGAACATTTATGCCATGGAGGTATTTAAACATCTCAATCATATCACCTCTATCCCGCCTTTCCTCTAAGGTGTACATATTAAGATCCTTCAGTCTGTCCTCATATGCTTTATAATAAGAACATAAGAAAATAAGACATGCCATACTGGGTCAGACCGAGGTCCATCGAGCCCAGTATCCTGTTTCCAACAGTGGCCAATCTAGGTCATACATACCTAGCAATATCCCCAAAAGACACAGGTTCCTCAATGCTTGTACTGGGTCAAGCATTGATGTCCTGGGTCCCTTTTTAATAGTGGTTTATGGACCTTTCCTCCAGGAACTTGTCCAAACCTTTTTTAAACCCAGCTATACTAACAGCCCTTACCACATCCTCCGGTAACAGATTCCAGAGTTTGATTACACGTTGAGTGAAAAAATATTTTCTCTTATTTGTCTTAAATAGTTTACCCTGTAGCTTCATTACATGTCCCCTAGTCTTTCTATATTCTGATAGCGTAAACAATTGATCCACGTTTATCTGTTCCACTCCATTCATTAATTTATAGACCTCTATCATATCTCCCCTCAGCCGTCTCTTTTCCAGGCTAAAGAGCCCTAACCTTTTTAGCCTCTCTTCATAGGAGTAGCCTTCCATCCCCTTTACCAATTTGGTGGCTCTTCTCTGTACTTTTTCTAATAACGCTATGTCCTTTTTAAGATACTGTGACCATAATTGCACACAATATTCAATGTGCGGTCGTACCATGGAGCTTACAGAGGCATTATAATATCCTTTGCTTATTCTCCATCCCTTTCCTTAGGATACCTAGCATTCTGTTTGCTTTCTTGGCCGCCGCTGCACACTGGGCCGCGGGTTTTAACATGTTATCCACGATGACTCCTAAAATCTTTTTCCCTGGGTGGTGGGCTTCTAATGTGGAGCCTTGCATCGAGTAACTATAGTGTGGGTGGTTTCTTCCTAGGTGCAATACTTTACACTTGTCCACATTAAATTTAATCTTGCCATTTGGATGCCCAGTCTTCCAATTTATCCAGGTCCTCCTGCAGTTTTTCCACTCTCCTCTTGGGTTTTAACCGCTTTAAACAGTTTTGTGTCATCTGCAAATTTGATAACCTCACTCGTTATTCCCTTTTCCAGGTCATTTATGAATATGTCAAAAAGGCATGGGCCCAGTACTGATCCTTGGGGTACTCCACTTTTCACCTTTTTCCTTGGGTAATTTTGGCCATTTCGCCCTACTCTCTGTTTTATTTTTTTTAACCTGTTCCCGATCCACACTAGTACACTGCCTCCTATCCCTTGAATTTTTAGTTTGGACAATAGTATCTGATGGGGTACCTTGTCATAAGATTTATGAATGTCCAGATACAATTTATCAACCGTCTCACCTTTTTCTACCTGTTTATGCTCACCTTCAACAAAACCTCTCAGATTAGTAAGACAAGATCTTCCTTGTCTAAAGCCATGTTGGCTGTCTCCCATTAGGCCATGACTATCTACATGCTGTGTAATTTTGTTCTTTATGATGGTTTCTACCATTTTCCTGGTACTGACGGTCAGGGGGGCCCCGCCTCACCCCCCCACGGTCTGTAGTTTCCCGGGTCACCCCTGGAACCCTTTTTTAAAAATTGGTGTTAACGTTGGCGGACCCTCCAATCTTCAGGTATTACAGATGATTTTAATGAAAGTTCACAAGATGACCAATAGCAGGGTCTGCAATCTCATATTTCAGTTCTTTCAAACACTCTGGGATGTACAATACCATCCGGCCAGGGGTGATTTGCTTACTATTCAGTTTATCAAAATAGTTGTAATATATCTTCCCGGTTGTAGCGATTATTTCTCTCAATTCCTCTGCAGTATCACCCTTTAAATACCACTTCAGTCTTGGGTAACATCCCTACATCTTTCCCTCAGTTAAAGACCGAAGCAAAGAATTCTTCAGTCTCTCTGCTATAGCCTTGTCTCCTGTTACTGCCCCTTTTAACCCCTCTATCATCTAACAGGTCCAATTGACTCTCTCCTCACAGGCCTTTTGCTACGAATGTACTTGAAAAAAGTCTTTATTTCTTGTTTTTTGCTTCCGTAGCAAGTTTCTCTTCTCAAATTCCCGCTTTGCCTGCACCTTATCAATGGCTTTGCATTTAACTTGCCAGTGCTTGGTTGGCTGTTTCCAGTTTTCATCATTTGGCTCTGGGTTTTCCATTTCCTGAAGGTTGCTTTTTTTGGCAGCCAACAGCCTCTTCTGACCTCAACCTTTAAAACCATGCTGGCAGTTTTTTTGGACTTTCTCCCACTCTTCTTAATTGCATGGAATAACAGCTGGTCTGGGCTTCGAGGATAGTAGTTTTAAATAACGACCAAGCTTGCTGTAAGTCTTTAACCTTTGGAACCGCTCCTTTAAGTTTTTTCCTAACTATATTCCTCATTCTATCATAGTCTCCCTTTTGAAAGTTGAAAGGTAGTACTGTGAATTCCTTTACTATTTGTCCTCCAGTAATTAAATCAAACATGATCATATTATGATCACTATTGCCAAGTGGTCCCAACCCCTTATTTCTTGCAGCAGATCTGACGTTCCAGTAAGGACTAGGTCCAGTATGGCTTCCCCTCTGGTCGGTTCATGAACCAGCTGCTCCAAGAAGCAGTCATTTATTCCATCTAGAAACTTTATCTCTTTAGCTTGTCCTGCCGTGACACTGACCCAGTCGATACCGGGGTAATTGAAATCACCCCTTATTACTACTCTGTGTGACTTTTGTTAGCTTCTGTGATTTCCTTGAGCATTTCATCATCCATTTGATCATTCTGGCCAGGCGGTCGATAGTATACTCCCACTGCCATTACCTTCCCCTTCATAAGTGGAATTTCAATCCATAGAGATTCTATAGCAAATTTTGTTCCCTGCAAAACTTTAATCCTTTCTGTCTCAATGCCCTCTCTAACATAGAGCGCAACCCCTCCACCAATTTGATCAGCTATATCATTACGATATAGTTTGTATCCAGGTATCACAGTGTCCCACTGGTTATCCTCCTTCCACCATGTCTCTGAGAGTGCAATCATATCTAACCTCTCATTTAGTGCCATATATTCTAACTCTCCCATCTTATTGTTTAGACTTCTAGCATTGGCATACAAGCATTTTAGAGACTGTATTTTATTCATATTAATCTGGCTATTGGTAGGCATGGGTAATTTGGAATCTTTATGCTCTGTTTGCTCCTTACTCAAGGGCATTTCGGCTACTATACTCCCTTTTGGAACCTCACTGCGTTTGGTAGTATCCTTCAAGGATACCTTTGTCCGAACCATGCGCTCCTGGGTGACTGTCGGCTTTCCCCTATTCTTTAGTTTAAAAGCTTCTCTATCTCCTTTTTAAAGGTTAATGCCAGCAGTCTGGTCCATCCTGATTAAGGTGAAGCCCATCCCTTCGGAAAGAGCCCCCCCTTTCCCCAGAATGTTCCCCAGTTCCTAACAAATCCAAACCCCTCATCGTTGCACCATTGTCTCATCCACGCATTGAGACTCCGGAGCTCTGCCTGTCTTTTGGGTCCTGCAAGTGGAACAGGAAGCATTTCGGAGAACGCTATCCTGGAAGTTCTGGATTTCAACTTCCTACCTAAAAGCTTAAATTTAGCCTCCAGAACTTCCCTACCACATTTTCCTATGTCATTGGTACCAACATGTACCAAGACAGCAGACTCCTCCCCAGCACTATCTATGATCCTATCTAGGCGGTGCGTGAGGTCCGCTACCTTCGCACCAGGCAGGCATGTTACCAGGCGATCCTCACGTCCACCAGCCACCCAGCTATCTACATTCCTAATGATTGAATCACCAACTATAACAGCTGTCCTGACCCTCCCCTCATGGGCACGTGGCCCTGGAGAAACGTCCTCGGTGCAAGAGGGTTTTACATCACCTGGAGGACAGGTCCTAGTTACAGGATCAATTCCTGCCACAACAGGGTGATGCTCTCCTGTCACGTGACCTCTCTCCTCCATGGCAACAGGGATGCTGCCAGACTGGAGGTGGGACTTCAGGACTATATCCCTGTAGGTCACGTCCACGTACATCTCTGTCTTTCTTATGTCTTCCAGGTCTGCTACTCCTAGCCTCCAGAGAACGGACTCGTTCCCTGAGAGCAAAGAGTTCTTTGCACTTAGTGCATATGTAAGACCTCTCACCAACTGGGAGAAAATCATACATGTGACACTCAATGCAAAAGACCGGAGAACCCCCATCTCGTTGCTGGACTTCTGTCTGCATCTTAGTTTAAAGCTTGTGTTTAGGTTTTTTAAATTCTGTATATATGAAGGATTGGTGTAGATGCTTATACCAATAAAAGTGTATCTAATACACCTAATACACCCTGTGGACCTGAAGCTTAATTAATTAAGCTCAGATCCTCCGTGTATGACTGTTAATCGTGGATAACGAGCTGCACCTGAGAGCAGCCCCTTTCTTCTAAGATGTGCAAAGTACCCTATAAAAGTACAATTACCCCCAGGGGTGGGTGGGTGCTGGGGAATGGGAGGTGAGGGAGATAAGTCCTATTAAAGAGGGCAGTTACAAGGTACCCTGTCCTGAAACCTCAGCCAGGGGGAGGGGGGTTCCACATAAAGCCCAGTTAGTTGAGAGAAGGCAAAGGTAATGAAGACCACTAATCATTTTAGTAAGCCAGAACTCTGCACCGCACAAATCCATCCCTGTTCACATCCTTTTGAAGGTGGCGGTCCTCCAGAATTGCACACTATACTCTAAAGGAAGTTGCCCCACCAAAGGACTTATAGAGAGGCATTACCACCTCCTTTTTTCTGGCTAGCCATTCCTCTCCGTATGCACCCAAGCATCCTTCTAGCTTTTGCCGTCCGCATTTTCTTACCTGTTTAGCTACTTTAAGATAAGAACATCAACATAAGATCTGCCATACTGGCGTCAGACCAGGCGACATCACACACCAGTATTCTGTTTCCAACAGTGGCCAATCTAGGTTCATATGTACCTAGCAGTTTCCCCAAGAGACACAAGTTCCACAATTGCTTGTACGGGGTCAAGCATTGATATCTTCGGTCACTTCTTAATAACGGTGTATGGACCGGTCCTCCAGGAACTTGTCCAAACCTTTTTTAAAACCCAGCTCCACGAACAGCATGTACTACACTCTCCGGTAACAAATTCCCAGAGTTTGATTGCACGTTGAGTGAAAAAAAGATTTCTTTTATTAGTCTTAAATAGTTTACCCTGTAGCTTCATTGCATGTCCCCTAGTCGTTCTATATTCTGATAACGTAAACAATCGGATATAAGTTTACCCGTTTCACCCACATTCATTAATTATAGACTTCGATAATATCACCCTTCAGCCGGTCTCTTACAGGTTTAAAAGCCCTTGAAACCTGTTTAAGCCTTTGTTCATAGGAGTTAATCCTTCCAGTCCATTTACCAGTTGGTGGGTCTTCTCTGGGACCCGTTTTCTAAAAATCGGCTTATAGTTCCTTTTGTAGATGTACGGGGCGGACCAGAATGGCACACCAAGTATTCAAGGGTGCGGTCTCACCAGGAAACGATTTATAGAGCCATTATAATATCTGTTGTTTTATTTCCATTTCCTTCCTTATCATACCTAGCATTTCTATTTGCTCTCTGGGCAGCCGCTGCCACACATGGGCAGAGGGTTTTTTAACATTTGGTATCAAAAATGGAAGGCTAAATATTTTTCCGGGGTGGGGGTTCCTAACATGTGGAACAAAACTTTGCATCGTGTAACCATAGTTTGGGTTATTCTTTCCCTAGGTGCATAAACCTTGCCCACTTGTCCACATTAAAGTTCATCTGCCATGTTTGATGGGCCCAGTTCTTCCACAATTATCAGGATCCTTCTTTGCATTTTTTTTCCACCAATCCTCTTGGGTTTTTAAAAAAACTTTAAATAGCTTGGTGTCATCTGGGCACATTTGCGAACCAACTCCGTTATGCCACTTTCCAGGGTTCATTTATGAATATGTCAAAAAACGACAGCGGGACCAAAGAACAGATCCCGGGGGTACCCACAACTATTTCACCTTTCTCCATTGGGGAAAATTGGGCCATTTAGCCCTACCCTCTGCTTTCTATCTTTTTAACCAGTTTCCTGATGCCACACAATGAGTACACATGGCCCGACTAGACCATGGGACCTTCTTTAAGTTTTTGCCAAAAGTACTCTGATGAGCAGGGGGAGGACCTTGTCAAAGGCTTTCTGAAAAGGTCCAGATACCACCAATATAAAAACGACTTCACCTTTGTCCACCTTGTTATTCACTCCATTCAAAAAAAAAAATATACAGATTTAGGTAAGGAACAAGATCTTCCTTGTCTAAAGCCAATTGTTGGCTGTCTCCCATTAGGGTGTGACCTATTCGACTCATGATAAAGTAATTTTATTTCTTTATTGATGGTTTTACCCATTTCTTGCCTGGTACTGACGGTCAGGGGCTCACCGGTCTGTAGTTTCCCGGAATCAACCCCTGGAACCACTTTTAAAAAAATTGGTGTTACATTGGCGATCCTACAAATCGTTCAGGTATAAGAGGATGATTTTTTTAATGAATTAGTTTTCACAGGATTACTGATAGCAGGTCGCCAATCTCATATTTCAGTGTGCTTGCAACACCCTTGGGATGTATACCATCAGGACCAGGGCTGATTTGCTTTTACTCTTTTCATTTAATCCTAATAGTTTTTAAAAGCAATCTTCCCGAATGTATTGATATTTCCTTCACAAATTCTTCCTGCCAACCTGTAAATTACCACTTTCAGTCAGGGGGTAAAATCCCTACATCTTCCTCAGAATAAGGACCGAAGGCAAAGGGGAATTCATTCAGGTCTCCGCTGTATCGCCCTGTGCACCTCTTAGTGCTCCTTAAACCCCTTTTATCATCTAAATGGGGGACCCAATGACTCTATCCACAGGTTTTTTGCTACAAATGTACTTGAAAAAAGGGCTTTATTTCGCGGTTTTTGCTTCCGCAGCCAAGCTTCTTCTCAAATTATCTGTTTGCCTGCATTATCAATGCATTGCATTTGAATTGCCAGTGATTGTGCGGTCTGCCAGGTTTCATGCCGTTTGGCTCTTTTTTTTTCAATTTTTCCTGGAAAAGATGCCTTTTTGGCAAAACCAGCCCTCTCTGGACATTAACCTTTAAACCATGCTGGCAGTTTTTTGGACTTCCTTCCTCCACTTTTCTTAAAGCATGGAAATTACAGCTGGTCTGGGCTTCCAAGATAGTTCAATTTTTTCAAACCAACCACCCAAGCTTGATGTACGTCTTTAACCTTTGCAAATGCGCCTTTTTGATCATTTCAGAACCCACAACGCCTAGGGCCCACTCTTCTTTTAAGTGGACACCAAAACGTTAATTCACACACTATACAATTGTTACCTTGGGATGCTGCAAGGCCCAAATGGCATGAACCTATATTTTTTAAACAATTATTAAATTCCCAACTGCCAAATTCTAGGGGGGGGCGGGGACCATTCTTTCAAGGCTTAAGCTAGAATCCCTTACTCATTGTTAATCTACACCTTCCTGGGTGGTCTAGTCTATTTGCGGGATTTTGGTATCATCCGCACAAAGAGGGCAAAACAAACTACCCGGACCAGCCATTTCGCTATATCACTAACAAAGAGGTTAAAAAGGAATTGGACTAAGGACAGATCCCTGGGGAACACTACTGGTAACATCCTTCGCTCAGAGTGGAGCGCCATTTAAGTACTCATTGTAGCCTCCCACCCAACCCAAATTTCGAACCCAAGCAGTAACGTTAGCGGGTCCAATTTCCCATAGGGTGCTCAGTTTGTTTATAGGGGTCCACCTGTGAGGGAAAAAAACACAGTGGAAAGGCTTTACTGAAATCTAAATACACCACATCTAGAGCTCCCCCTCGGCCCAACTCCCTGGTCAAATGGGGTCACACAGTTCAAAGGCAAAATCCACATCAAGATGCGGATTTGTTGGACCCACGCAAAAGGGACCCTTTGCCTAGCGGGGGAATCCCTGCTGCCCCTACGGGATCCTGTAAGGCTGGGATTCACAGAAGAAAAAAAACAACCTCCAACTATTTTCTCTGGGGTTTTTCAAGCAGTGTTGTCCAATAATTTACTCACCACCGAAAGGTAAAAAAAAAACTAACTGGCCTGTAGTTTTCAACCAACATCCTTCCTTCCGCTGTTGGTGTAAAAGGCACAAACAACATGAAGGCCTTCTTTTCTCCAGTCCTTTGGGCAACAAGCCGACTCCAAAAACGGAGGCATTGAAAAGGTCAGTCAGTGGAGGGAGTTGCTAGAATGTCCTCAAGGTTTCCTTCAGTATTCTAGGGTGTATTACCATCCGGGGTCCCATCTGTGAGGGAGTCAGTTCGATTAGATGATGGAGGGGGGTAGAAGATCCACTGGAAGAGAGAGGGGACAATGGCCCATAATGGAAGAAAGAAAGAGACTGAAGGAATTATGTTGCTTTCAGTTTTTCGGCAAGGACGGATGAAGAAAGAAAAGAAAATTTACTCATGCCAGGAAAGGGCAAAGGAAATGATATTTACAGGGGATGTCTCAGAAGGGAAGGAGATGAAACAAACCTCAAGAAATCGGAAGAATGTAATACAGCTTAATGATTAAAAACTAAAGAGCAGCAATTCATCTGGGACTGGAAGGCATAGAATCCCCGGGTGCTGAAAAAGAACTGAAATATGAGATTGTGTAGAAATGCTATTAGTCATATATCAATTTAAAAAAGCCTCCTGTAAAGGTGACCTGAAGAAGATGAAGGATTTGCCAAGTTAACACCAAATTTTAAAGGGAGTCAGGGGGATCCAGGGAGAGACAGGGAGCAGCCAAAGAGCAAAGCACTCAAAGCTTAAACTATAGATTTCTGAAATTATGATGGGAGAGCATATAAGGCTCAAAGGTTGATTAGGGATGTACTGTATCTGTCTGACCGGTCTACAAATTACATTTTTGAAATTACATTACTTGCTAAGCAAAATATAAACCTGACCCAACATGTCATTTATTTTTTTTAGTTATTTTTCTCATGCCTTTCTAATGGTAGTCAAAAGGGTAGGATTATATGTAGGTATTTCCCTGTCCCCAGGAAAGCTTATAATCAAAGTTTGTTACCTGAGGCTAAATGGAGAGTTAAAGTGGACTTACCTCAAGGGGGCTATAGGGCAGTGTCAGTGGGGATTTGAACAAATGGTCGCTCTGAGCATGGCGTTGCTGCTCTAAACGCACTTGGGGGCTATTCCTCCACTCCCAGACCACTTTTTCCCCCCCCCTTTACCTGTTATTAGCTGGGCATGGATTTTTTAAAAGTAAGTATTCGTTGCTCATTCTTGAAAATTTACCAGAAAACAAGTTTTAATTAATATTACTATTACTCCACCATGGCCTGCATTTCTAAGTGTTTTCTGAAAAATTTATGTGTTTACTACTCTAGTGTTGAAAATCAGTTGATAAGTCCTCATTTGTTTTTAAATATCCCATTACTAAAACTGCATTGTGCAGCTGTAATAGAGTACCTAAATTTAGGGGGCAAATTCACGCCCCAGTTTCAATTCTTGCTGGAGTTCAAATTTTAGGGGTCCCGAACAGCCACGTGAGGTTACTAAATAACCTCTGAAAAATTTCACGAAAGGGTGCCTTACCCATTCTGACCCGCTTATTGCAAAGCAATTTATTAATTTGTTTCAATCAGGAAGGGAAATGGCTTTTTTAATTTGGGTACCTCCGGTGGGGAAGTAGTGACTGGGCATTTGCATGGGGGGCTGGCAGCAGGGCGAATGGAAAATTTATAGCACCTTAAATCAGTCAGGAGAGACAATGGTGGCCGCCAGCCCAGAACATACAAACCAGTCCAGTAAGGGGGGGGAGAAGGGATGGTGACAGTACAGCCAAAAGTATGCGCCAGGTAGTTCTTGTATGGGAGAAATTAACAGGGTTTTTGTTTTCTGTTTGTTTTTTTGTATAATTTGGATCCTTCGGGGTAAATAAAATAGAAAAAGAAAGAAAAATAACAGGGCAGTTAATCCAGTGGACAAAAAGAAAGCTATAAAAAAACAAACGATGGTGGAAGCAGGGGCACAAGGAAAAAAGAAAAAGCTATGGGAAAAGGGATGTGGGGGCCTAAAAAATGAGCTAAAGGAAAATAAAAAAGTGACTGTGCCACTGAATTCGCTTCAAGTATAGTTAAAAACAAAAAACGTATGGGGCAGTGGGTGAAACTTTCCAAAAAAACCAACGTTTGTTTTTCTCAATGGAATCATTCAGCCATCAGGTGTCATTCCCCAACATTGTCAGAACGGGACACCACACAGGTGAGCCGGGGAAATTATGAATCCCGCGGGGCGGGCCTTCTAGCCCCGTGGGATCAAAGGCATTGAATCCAGGGACTGTACATGCAGGCCGAGGGACCCCTTGCGTCTGTTCGGGTCTGCACGTCTAAGTCCTTCCCTGGCGAACTCAGGGGCTCTTGAAATGGGAGCCTTGGCACCATGGGCATTCTGGGTTGCCCATGGCCAATGGTGGCTCTATTCAAGAAGCGGTTTGAATCCCCGGCGCCTGGGGACCGAAATCTGCATTGCCCAAAGCTGCGATCCCTGATTCTGGTCTCCCCAAGGCCAAGGGTCGGGCCTACCGGGGAATCTCCTTTGCCACCGCCCACCTTTTGAGGTCGGGAATATAAGTTCACCAATTCAGGCTGGCCGGGGCCCAGACAGTTACAGGGCCGCTATAGGAAACGGCCCTGTACATTCGGGGGTGGTGGGGGACCGCCCAAGGCCGCCCTAGCTCCTCAACTGCAATGCCCCTTTCCCGCCCCCTGTGTCTAAACATCCTGGTTTACAAAGTGCAGGGAAGGAAAAGGTTTGTTGGGGTTGGGCAGCTGGGCGAAATAGCAGGGATGGATGGTCCCCAACGGGATGGTCCCACCCTGCTATTTGCAACTTTGGGAATGACCCTGATAGGGAATAAAACCAACACGGCAGACCCATAACCATTGGGGAGGTTATGTGAAAAAATATCTTTAGCAATCGCTCTAGGAGAAAGGGCAATTGCAGGTTATCACAGAGACCATTATTGTTTATGTGAAAAAACCTATTAAGGGAAACAATGGTTCATACAAAAACTGACAACAAAAAAAAAAAATATTAATTTCTTAGTTCTTTATATCGACTTTTTCCCCAACAAAAAGCTACAAGGTGGTTTATACAGGGGGGTCCCGGTTGCAAGAATTAGAAAGGGGGCCCCTGTCCCATCTTCCTGCCCCCCTCCCTCCATGTTCCACCACTGCAACCTATCTCTGAGGCCAGCAGAGGCGGAGGCCAACGTGAAAAAGGATGTGTTAAAAGGAAGTGCAACAGAGCTTGGGAGGCATGATAGTACAAGGGCAAAGACTGAAGGAAAAATACTTCTAATTGAACGAATAAAAACGTGTCTTGCTGGGTCCCCCGGGGTTCCCCATGGTGGCGTTTCAAGGGAATAATATGCAGCTAAGTTATTTTTCCAATTCATGCTTTTATGTTACAACCAGGGGTTCCTGCTGTGTGAGGGGTGGTACACAATTGAATGAAATTTGTTATTGGCAATGTTGCAATAGAGAAAGGAGGAGGGTAGGGCCCGAACCAAAAGGGAACAGGGCTTTAGGTTCACGCTGGGCATCCTTAGGTAGGGGGCCTTGGGACAAGTAGCTTAAACACTCTCCATTGGGCACTAGGAAGAAGGCCCTGGGCAAATCTATTTCCAGTCACCCTGGTTAGAGGAAAAAACCCAGGGGCTGCTGGATATCCAAGGGAGTCAGGCACTGGCATAAACAAAATATTATTATTAATTTAAATATTTTGTAAATTGAAAAAAAAACATCGTTATAAGTATAAAGGCCAGAAATATATAGAGGGGAAGTGGGGAATTCAAGTGGACTTTTATAGTGGACATACTTAAACGTATATATTTTCTTGTTTTTGAAGGTACTAATAGGTGGGGTTGGATGGAGGAATTGAGGGGGACTGAAAGGGGAGGCCTAAGCATATTGTCATTATTCTAATTGATTGCACGTGGCTTCAATCTGAATTGCTCTCTTCACAACCTTTAACTAAAACTAGGTGCAGGACACAAACCACCACTCAAGGGAGGTCAGATAGTTCCACAGGGGGGAGGGGGTTACTTTGGTTATTAGGTTTTTTCCTCTAGGGTGTTTTGAGGGTTTGTTTGAGCGCTGGGTCTATGTGCTGGGGCAGCAGTTTTAAGAGTCTGCTCCCATGGGTCTAAGTGTGTGTGTGTGTGTGTGTGTTTGGGGTGTGCAGCGAGTTTTTTCATCCCTGCAGCTTCTTAAACTGTCTTTGCTATGTCAGATGTGGAAAAGAATTTACCTGTGCAGCCTTAGCAAACTACGTTGACAAAGGGGCGTGTACATTCTAGGCAGATAAAACCCTCACGTTAAAAAATGGCATTCATAATTCACCACGTCCTGAGATACGACATGGCAAGTCCCTTATCCGTTCCTTTCTAAAAAATGTGCTTTTTTACCCCATATATCAGCAGGCAGGAGTTGCAATTAAACATTTCAGAAGCAGAAAAACAACTGTTTGTGGTTTGCCCTAAGGGGGCATTCCCAAAGGGGCCCATGCATGCTCAATGGGGCACCCTAGAGAGCAAACAAAGAAAAGAAGTGTAGATGAGAGTTTAGTTTAATGAAAAAAGGTTGATATGCCGCTATAAATCAAGCAGCCAGCAAGGCACATTACGATAAAAAGCAACATTAATAAGACACCACGAATATTTCAACTGGGATACAGAAAAGAGCAATCCTTACTTCACAGAGGAGGAGGAAGAGAGGAGTTGAGGGATAAACAGGCAGCATGGTATATAGCCTGCAGCCCACAAAGTAAACTAGGATTAAAGATGGGGAGGAATGGTCCACAGCAAGCAGAGAGGGGGAAACACTGGTTTTTTTTTTTTAAAACAAGGACATAAGAAGATTCTGTAAGAAAAGACCTGGAAAAACAGTCACTCATCTCGTTAGCTGGCTGGTTTAGGTTTTCTGATGGCAGAAAAACATCTGTTATAGAAAGGACACAACAAGATGGCCACACACCTCAGCCAACATTGGAAAATCTTGTAAACACTATACCTTGGCTGTAGCACAGAAGAAAAGAACTTTGGGAGCATGACACTAAGGGGAGAATAAATTACACTTAATGTGTAATCAAATTTACGGAATTTCCTTACCGGAGGATGTAGTAAAAGCTGCTAGTGTCAGCTGGGTTTAAAAAAGGGTTTGGACAAGTTCCTGGAGGGACAAGGGGTCCCTAAAACCATTATTAAAAAAGGGGAACCCAGGATAATCACTGCTGAGGACAACCATTACAAGCATTGAGAAAAACCTGGTGGTCGTTTGGGGAGACTTGCTAGGGAATTATGACCTAGATTGGCACCTGGGGAAATGGGTTTTACTGGGCTTGATGGACCGTGGTCGCGACCCAGTATGGGGGATTATAGTTGTTCCCGTTTTTTTCAGGGGAAGTATATGATAACTTGGGGGACATTTCCCATTCCAACAGATTAGAAAGCGGGATGTGAGGGAAAAAAACCTGGGACCACAGTGACAAAAGGAGGAAAAATTACGGGCTGGGATAATTTAATTAGACCGTGTCAGTTTTTTTGATAATAGAAAGTGGTCGGTTTGTCTAGAGAGATTATTTCGTGGAATCCCATTATAGAGAGGGAAAAGAAATTGTGTATTTTTGTACCTCTGTTACGTTACTGGACATTGTAATTATTTGTATCCTGTATTTTTCTTAGTTGTACAGACTACTTTGCTACGTTTCACTTTGCTCTGCTTCAGGCCTGAACTTAGCCCCACCCATCCCAAAGCCTGAAAAGTGATTAACCGCTGAACTTGCAGTTACATTTTGGAAAACCATGCCAACGGGACTGTGCCCCTTGAGGCCCAAGTTCCTTGGGGCAACTCTTGGTTGTTCCTGTATTCCTTCCAAACAGCTCACCCTTTAAACCACTATTGTGCTTTATGCAGTAAGCTATTTATCTGCCTCAAATTGCCCCTTGCTTTTTTGAGGGACATGCAGAATCAACATTAGTTCTAGTGGCATTGGGGGGCATTGCCCACCTTACAAAGTAAAGATATCTTTGAATAGGAGGGAGGAATGGACTTTTCAAGGCCGAAATTACTGAGTGAAAAGGATCAGTAAATGAAATTCTATAGGTAACAATCATTATTGAAAAAGTGCCTAAAAATCATGGAATCAGATTACCAAGGAAATCCAGGGTCAGCTGCCAATTCCCAGTACTCTTATATAGGGCTTGGGGATTGTAGGACTAGCACAAAGATCTTAAAAAAAATGGAATGTCTTAAAACAAAGAAAATTCAGCCATGGGTATGAGAAAAAATTTACAAAAAATCTGTGGATGCCAAGGCACTATACATTACTACGGCGAAAGGAGGGCTAGGCCTCATAGAGGGATTGATTACACAGGACAGAGTAACTTATGTGGCAGGGGGGCCTTATGGCCTAGCATGGTCTGCTTAACTATGAGAGGCCTGTAAGGTAGGGCCGCGATCCTAACCTCCGTTATAGCGCTAGGAAAAAAAAGAAACCCAAAAATTTGTGGAAAAATAAGGAAAAAAAACTGTTTTTTAAACTGATAATAAGAAGGTTTAACATGGAATTCATTAAGTCTTCCATTATTCACCTTGTGTGTGAAAGAAAGGAAAAGGTTACAAACACATGCCATTCCTGATGCTTAGCGGGGATAACCTTGCAGTAAGAAGGAAGTAACAACAAAAATCAAGCACTGCCCAATTGTCTAAGGAAAACAAATCCTAAGGGTGGGGGGCTGGGTTGCTAGGGCTCGGAGGGATTTCTCATTGGACCAGGTGAAGGGGGTGTTGGGAACCAATAGGAAGTTTCCATGTATCAAGTTGGAACACCAATAGAAAGTTTCTGAAGTATCCAAAACCTGAAACAAGGGAGGTCTTAAATGGTTATGTTCTCTGTGAAAAAAGCGGGGCTCAGTTCCTTTTGCAGATTTGACTGAGTGGGCCTGTGCCCAATAAGAATGGCTTGGGAATTCTTTGGGAACCAGGACGCCTGGTTCTTATTTATTGGCATTGCTTATGCAGTGCTGATACTTAATTCTTGGTGCGTTGGCCGGAATGTGGCGAGAAGGGGGAATGGGTTATGCAAGTAAATATATAACCCCACGATTTCTCGCCTCAAAAGGTTTGGTCTGGTTGGGAAAACCCATGTCGGTCGGGAACGCTGGGGGAACTTCTCAGGGCGCCGCCGATCCCTTGGGAATTGGAGGGAGGGTGTCCGGCCTGACCTTGTCAGGCCACTGGGTCCAACGTGGCCCAAACACATTCCGAACCCAAGGGGGGTCAAGGGTTTCCAACCCAAGAACTGGTTTGGTATTCGGAACTGGTTCCGGTGAGTAGACATTTTTGTGATTGAAAAGGCAGTGCAGCCGGGGGGAAACAGTTTTGCATAAGTATGCGCAAGGGAATGGATTTGGTATAGACTAAATGGGAAATCTCGCATGATGTTGTGAGGCGTGAGGGGACCAAAGGGGGCCTGATCACCTCCCATAAGGTCGGCCGCGGCTTCCTAGTAAGATACGCGTACAGAGGAAGGAAAGCGGGGGGCAGCCCGAAAAGAAAGCGAATCCTTTATTGGTTTGGAAGAGGCACGTTAGTTAAGAAAACCGTGCCACTTTGGAAAACTGATTTTTTTTTGTTGAAAAATATTGATTGCTTGTGTGAGTGAGAAGGCCTTGAAACGTTAACAGACCGAGCGAGAGTGGACTCATAAGTAGCGCACGTTCCTGGCAAGGCGGGGGACTGCGCCCAGGTCGCGACCGGAAAAAGGGGGGGAAAGCGGTTGGTTGTATTGTCTGTCTTTACTGTGTATCTGATTTTTGGTTATCCTGTTAACAAACACGCGAGTTTCCATTTCTTGGGATAAATGTGAGATTATTCTGTTGGCGAGTAATTTGGTGGAGCAGTGTTTACCGATTAAGGAAATAGTTATTAAGAAGGCAGAAAATTCACGTTTAAAATCAAGAAGCGGTTCAATTCATTATAGTTTTTTGTTCCTTCAGCCACAAACAGCATGAAACCTGGCTAGGCGGGAGAAGGAATGAAGGGGTGGTGTTCTGTAACAAAGGAATGTTCAGTATCGGTCTAACCCTGTTGAAGGATAATTTCAGCGTTCTGTTAGCTGAGTTAATTTGTTGGCTTATTTCAGGAAAATTGTAAGTTTTATTCAATGTGTTTGAATAGTGATTGTTCCTTCTGCTCTGGTCATGTATTATATATTCCATTGAATAAGAATATTTTTGGTGCAGGGATTTTGTGGGGGTCCCCGATAGTTTCTGGGGCTAGCCTGGAAAAGGGTTTAAGTTCTTTAAAAAAAACCCCTTTCGAGTTCCTGTACTTGTAGGGGACCAAGTGGACTGAGAAGGAATTTTTTTTTTTTCTAGGGATATTAGGTATCATGCCTTTCATTTGGGGGCTTATAGCTTTTGTTTTGTGTTATATTATGTTCCAAACCCTTCAGTTAAGTTAGTACTGTTAAGGTTTAAATAGGAAATTGATTAGAAAAAGTCACGAAACACTGCTTTTGTTTTTCCCTTTCTCCTATGAAGTAGAGGTTAAGAAACCCTGACAGGACTAATAAAGCCATTCTGAGCCAGTAGTAACCAGCTTGCGGGACTTGAAAGTGATTTAAATCCTGGAGTGGAATAAGGAGGTTCATACGTCTGTTGAATTCTAGTTTCCGACATACTGCAGCAACGCATCGCATAGTAAGACATACTTATTTAATAAAAAATAATAAAGGAAGGAACAAAAAAGTGTATATGTATATAAGATTATTCAACCACTTCATGGGCAAAAAGTATTCGGAATGTCCTTTGAAATTTTCTGCTTCCCTAAAACTGTAAGATTAAAAGTAATTTTTTCGTGCAGAGGAAAATGCTGAATGGGATGGCAGTTAGGTTTTTCCTGCCAAGTAATTTTTATTCCGTTCATATTAAACAGATATGTGGCCGGTCCGGTTTAGGAGCTATAGTTTGCCTTTCTGTTGGGGTTTTGTTGTTAATAACATGTTTGGCAAAATAAATCGGTTTAGATTTGAAGGGGTGAATGCTAAATTGTTCTTATTTAGAATGAGCACACCACATTTCCAGGGCTTAGTGCAAAGGGAAAAAAAATTCAGGGGGCCGAACCCTATGGTCTGTAGGACAAGCACATGTGGGGGGCAGGGGGGGGGGCAGGAATTTTTGTTGGAAAAGTATGCCTAGGAGAATTTTTAGGCAAAGGACTTTGATGAAGACTACAGACATAAGCTGTCTCTGTCCCTATTAGAAAAAGCTCTGTTTGAAAGCGGGGGTGGGATTAGTGTGAGTTACTTCATGGCCACGTAGTTTTTTCCCTGTGTTTAGCAGGGTTTGTACAGAGAAATTGTTCCCTGATCAGTTTCCCCTAAATAGGATTCCCTGGTTAAATCTTAAAAAACAAAAAGAAAAAAAAAAAACCTGCCCATTTATTATCTTTATAAGCCAGTTCCCACAGCTCTTCCAAACACCATGAGCAGAAAAGCCTGGGGCAGGGGGGGGGGGGGATTAACTCCCTTGCAAGGTAGTCCACCAAGCCACCTCTGCAGCAGAAGGATGTAAACCACTCCTTCTTGACCGAAAGGCCCCGCCCCAACAGTTTTTAAAGTACTCAAGAGTAGGCCCACAGGTCTACACCGATGATTCATTTGCCAGTTCCAGGGTCCACTCACATCTAGCCACACAAAGAAACATGAAGGGGGAAACCCTGGACAGGCCCTTATTGGCCGTATGCCTTCAGAGTACAAATAACAGTAAAGGGGGAGGTACAAGTGATTTCCCATTGCACTAGGTCCAGGGGCCCCATAGGCTTTGTTTCTGCTCATGGATTTAATGAACTGAAAGCTGCATTATGCCTCCTCCACTGGGAAAACCAATAGGATTTGATTGAGCTAATGGAAAATAATACAGTATTTATGCAGGGACATCAGCCTTGATGGGGCCCCAAGTGGGGATACCAAATAGTTGGCAGGGCAACCCACTCACTATATTACCTCCATGCGATCCAGCAGCCAGGAGAATTGGCAGTTTTTGTCAGTCAGTCCCAGAGAGATATTAAAAAACAGATACCAAATTGCCGAAAACTGGATGGATTTGCCGGCATGAATACAAGGGCACAGTTAGAACAATGTTCCAGCAAGAAGGAGAGGGAAAAGCAGCTATAGAGTGAGTGGCAGACACCCAAAGAGGGATACAGCATGGATTGAGGGGGGGGGGACTAGGGCCGCCAGACGGATTCCAGGGTTTCCATGGGGGTACCAGGAGGCCTATGGTCAGTCTGAAAATATAGGTGGACCAATATATGTATGGACTTTATGGGGGGATTACAGGAGCAGAATAATAAAAGCAGTAGTCCCTTTGTTTTGCGATGCATTCCACCATCTGTCAGAGGCTGACTGGGGGCTAAGGCCACAAAAGGCCTTTCCTGAAGAACCGCCATGTGTGAAATAGGGGGCACAGAAAAAAAATACGCACCAGGCCCTGTATAGGCCTGAGTGGCCCTATTCCACTTTTGGGCCGAGATCTGCTTGCAAAGCTCCAGGCACAGATATCCTTTGCTGAAGGGGGAGAAATGCAAATGACTGTAAACCCAAAGCCTGCTGGATTGATGGTGCTGACTGTTCCCCGAGAAGAAGAAGAGTAGCGGTTCTATAGTGCATCTCCAATCAAGCCAGCTAGTTCCTGTATACCCACCAACCTTATAGCCCCACCTGGAGTATGGGCAGAAGATAATCCACCTGGCCTAGCGAAGAACATAGCCCCTGTCATTGTCACCCTCAAGCCAGGAGCGGAACCAGTGCAGGTGAAGCAGTATCCTTTTCCCCTTCCAGCTAATGAAACTATTGAAGTATGGACTTCTCAAGGGGTGCCAGTCACCTTGGAACACCCCCTTCTCCCAGTCAAGAAACCTGGGACAGGGAATTACCGCCCAGTACAAGATCTGGGCGAGTGAATGATGCAGCTGGAACTATATACCCAGTGGTACCAAATCCTTATATTCTCTTGGGACTGATCCCGCTGAGGCTACTCATTTTACCATCCTGGACCTGAAAGATGCCTTTTCTGCATACGCTTAGCCCCCCACCAGTCAACTCTTGTTTGTTTTTGAATGGCAAAGACCCCACAACAGGAAGGCGGGGCCAACTCACCTGGACTCGATTACCCCAAGGATTCAAGAATTCACCTACTTTCTTCAGTGTTGCCCTGAATCAGGATCTTTCAAGCTACTATGTGAACCCAGGAGGAAGGGTTCTTCTCCAGTATGTGGACAACTTTCTCATAACCACCAACTCAGAAAGTGAATGTCTACAAGGACACCAGTTGAACTCTTGCACCTTTTTTAATGACGGCTGGCATACATAAGTTCTCAAGAGCCAAGGACGCAATTATGGTCAAACAAGCTTAAATACCTAGGATTCCAGTTGTCCTGCGGAATTCGACGCCTGGGACCAGAACGTAAAGAAGCTGTAATTGCAGTATCCCTACTCCAACCACAAGGAGAGGAAAGCTAAGTGAGAGCCTTCTTGGGTGCCGCAGATACTGTCGTATACTGGATCCCCAATTTTGCACTGCCTAGAAAAACCATTGTATCAAGTACCAGAGGAATGGAAAAGTCTCCATTGGAATGGGAGACCTTTGAACAGGATGCAGTCCTGTTGATCTGTTGAAAACTGCTCTGCATGTTTTCACCAGCTCTGGGTCTACCAGATGTCCAGAAAAACTTTCAGTCTCTATGTTTATGAGTCACAAAGAAATGTTCTAGGAGTGTTGACTCAATCTCATTGGTTATCTTGGCAACGACCAGTAGCCTAGTGTCAAAACAAATCAGATGTAATTGCAAAAGGCTGGCCACCTTGTGTGGCGGACGCCGTTTGCAGCTACAGACCTCCTAGTAAGCAATCGTCAAGTTAATGTACCACACTCTGTTCTAACCATAATGAAACAAAAAAGAAACTTCTAGCTAATTCACGAATGGTGAGGTATCAGAGTATGATGTGTGAAACCTCCCAGATACAATTGAAGGTCAGTCAAACTCTGAATCATGCTACATTGTTACCAGTTGGACTTGACCCCCCTGATCATGACTGTTTAGAAACTATGGACACTATATTCTCAAGTAACCCTGATTTGATTGATGTTCCTTTGGAGAACCCTGGATGGACTTTCTTTGTAGATGGAAGCAGTCTTGTCATCATCAATGGACATTGTTGTGCTAGATATGCAGTGGTGACCCCTGATTTGGTAGTTGAGTCCTCAGCCTGGGCCCCAGAAAATTAACCACGGAAAGCTGAAACTGATAGTCCTCACTCGAGCAATAACAATAGGAAAAGAGCCCCATGTCGAAATGGTGTACCCAGATTTTCAAGTATCCCCTTCCAACCTTGCATGGCATATGGGGCCCTGGTACAAAGAAGGAGGGTGGATCACCTTCGGAAGCAAGTCCATTAAGTTATAGCCCCAAGATATTGATATTAATAGATTCATACTGCATATAAATCTCAGAATTTAGGAAAAGGTAGACTATCTGAATAGACCCCTGGAAATCTCAGTTTGTCTAAACTTTGCCAAGAGGTTTACCCTGACAGTGGCCACCAGGTTCTTCCATAGCCCTTCTTCGAGATATACTTCGCCCCTGCCCAAGTCTTTAGGAGTTTCCCTTTTTGAGATTCTGTAATATGGGCAACCACTTGCCTATGTATAGGAAAACTAAAAGGAGATCTGAGACAGATAGAGAATCTGAAAGTATTCGACACTGAACTCTTGGTTTTAAAGTTCTTCTGTTTTTGCAGAAGTTCTTCATACCCTGAGTACAAACATCGATTACCTCACATCAATTTGCCTTGCACCCCTGCATCACTTTTCAAGCCTGGGAGTTCTCGGGTGTTGGATCCAAAGAGGGGGAGGAAAGATACTGTTAGCCCTGCATTGGAGGGGGGGGGACCCTATGTCGTCATCCTGTCAACAACTCCAAACTGCAGTAAGAGGTCGCAGCAATTTGAAACCTCTGGACCCCCTCTCATCCGATACACCAAGTTGAAGCCAGACAGCTGCTCTTGAACCTGCCCATGCCACCTGGGACTACTGTACCGCACATCCTGAGGATACAATACCGCATGCACCTCCCCCCCTACGCCCAACAACCAAGGACCTCGTAAGACTTATTGGTCCCCTCCGCCGAAACGGCACTATTTCCGCAAGACTGTTTGTTTATCTGCAAGGTTAAAGCCTCGCATCTGGAAAAAAACCTGCCACCATCAGGAAAGAGACGGTGTTGTGTTAAGAAATTGAATGCTTTCATAAGAGACCTGGTTGATTTCCCCCACATACTCATTGGAAAAAGGCTGTTTTGATCTCCCTAAAGAGCGTGAACTCGCTCTCAGGCGGGGCCACCGCGCAATACATAGCCATAAGGAGCACTCTAGGCTACTGATATTTTAGAGAAATTGAGACATTACCCCGCGGACACGTGATACCAGCTTTGGACCATCTACAGCCCTCACTCCTGCCCAAAATAACAGCTGGATCGGTCTACGTAACCGGCAGAAGCTTGAGGATCATACCAACGTCATTGAACCCTACATCTGATTCTCTGCTGTGGAAAGTCAGACAGTTCCCACCAATTTTCCAGAGGACTATGCCCATGTTCTGAAATTCAATGGCTTATTGCTTTATTTTGGCAGCAGCCATTGGAGTGCTATTTGAAGCACTGACACGTCGCTTTCATTCATGACCACCTGGGCCAAGCATAGGAGTATAAGTAACAACATGAACTGGATGCAGAAGGTTCACGTCAGACCTGTGTTTTAGAATCCATCTTTCCTTATACTTGCATTGGTCACCTATACGCTATCCAATCCAAAAGTTGTTCTTAGATCTTGATGATACTTTCTACAAGGGCTATGCAAGCGCACGTTTGCGTATATTCCTTCATACCACCACACAGAATGCTTGTTTCGCGTGGGGGGGGGGAACGTTTGCTTTGAGAGCATAGCATTTAGCATTAGTACTTCCACAAGTTCTGACTGTTATCTATTGTGGAGGAGGCAAACTAAGATGTGGAGATCAGGTGGCCCTGGGAGACGCAGCAAGAACCTGAAGAAACTATTCTTATTCCTATAACAAGCAGATTTGATTTACATAATACGTACTAGTGAGTGGGTATGGGCCCACCCCATTGTTGACAGTTTGTGTGTTTTGTTCGGACTGGACCAAAATCTACTACGAAAGGGTTTCTATGGACTAGCTTGTGTCTGTCTAAATCAGAAGACGTTTACGACATGGGCCACAATACGAATTAAGTTTTTGGTTGCAAAACGATACCTTCTCAGTCCTTTTTAACGTTCTTTTTCCCACTCTTGCCAAAACTAATGGACTTTGAATTATCTGCCTGTATGCTCCCTTGTCTTTCTTGCCATTTTGCTTGCAGCATGATAACTTCAGTTATTAATAACACTGTGTACGAGAGCGTAAGACAGCTACAAAGAATATTAACGCACATATGTGAACTTACATTCACCCCCTATAATACCACAGAGTGATACCGTTTACCCAAGTATGTATGTGATTTGATTCTCACAACATTATAACCCTGCGGGGGTTGAGAATAATTCAAAGGGGGGAATGTGGTAGGCGACGGACGCAATGGATCCCGCGATGCTAATGAAACTAAGCAGACCAGGCAACGATGAGCAGCCAGTGACCTGTAAACTGGAAGCCTGTAGTTAGGCCCAGAGGAATGAAAAAATCCCCCCCTGGATGACGACACCATAGAATTGAAACTTAAACACTTCAGTTTAAACTGAACATAGCTAAGGCAGTAAGAAAAAGAAGAAACCGGAAACAGTGAGAACAATAAAGTACAAAGGAAAAAACAAAAAAAGGAGTAATTTAAGTTGGTACTGGCTTGTCCTACGATGAAGTTGGTGTTTTGGCTTTGAGGCTTCTATGGAATGTATTATTAACTCTGCAGACAGAAGCAAGGTCACAGTGCCGTCTTGCTTCCCATATGTGTTTTAACAAGCTGCCAGGGAACCTTTGGAGGAGAGACAGGTAGACAAGTTGGAGAAACTGACCATTGTAATTGGGACATAAGGAAGGGGGGCAAACGATCGTGTGTATGCTGGGCCCAGACCAGCAGGTTCTCCTATTGGGTAAGCCATTATCCGTACCGGGACCCATAGATATTGGAACAATGGGGGCGTTGGAGAAGGGAGGACTGGGAGGACCGACCATGAGAAGAAAAGTTGACTGCCTATGCTTAGCATTTTTTTTTTTTATTGGGACAAGCAGAAAGAAAAGCAGAAGGAAGTATAAAAGTTGTGGTGGCTTTTACTAGAGAGCCATTGCTCAAGCCATTTTGCACATTGCTTATTGCTTGAGCCATGTGCCAACATTAAAGTGGCTTGGAAGTCCTTAGAAAAAGACGCCTAGGATTTATTTTATTGCATGCTATCTGCTGCCTTACGCAGTGTGACCTGGCATTTGGAGTCAGAGCGAACCTGTGTTGTGTTGCAAATTCTGGAGATTACACCTTCAAAAAGGATATAAAACGGATGAATGTCAGTGCAGGATTTTTGTGGCTACTAACAATGGTTAGTGGTTCTCTGTGTTATATAAAGCATATTGAGGGACAAGAACGTTAAAGTTCTTAGTATGTATACGTAGTAGTATGAGAGGCAGGATAGATGGGAGATTATGATAGAGATGTGTAAATTACGTTCCTCTGTGGCCATAAAGGCACAGAGGAAGAGCCTCTTTTTTGGTTTTGATTGAAAAGTAGAGCTTACTACGAAGGGACATAGGATGAGGGTGAAAGGGGATAAACTCAGGAGTAAAATGTTGTGGCTGATTGTATTACAAAGAATTATACCATGGAGTCAGTTTGCAGAATTACCAATCAAGGTTTAATGTGCAGCCACAGACCACAGCGGGAACAAAAAAAGGGGTCCCAAGAAAAAGCTGAGCCCGAGGTTGCAGCGTCGGCAGCTTGCTTATAATACATCTCACTTATACATTTTCATCATTAGGTCAAAGTAACTGTTCTATTGGCATTGGCACCCAATCAGTAACTATGCATAGCCACTCTTTCTCCCACTCCAGGCCCCCTCCCTGTTCCTTTCCCTCGTTTAAGACATTCCTGCATCGGGCATAACAAAGTTCTCTATCTAAAACTTCAAAAGCACAGAGAGGTTCAAAGCTTAGAGTGTGTTATCTGCAAGGCAAGGTCACCTGGACAGTATCACAGAGCAGAAGGACAACCACCATATATGGTCTTTCTGCTCGGTGAGGTGGGGGCCTATCCCTCAGGTCCAGAGATGGTAGGCCCACCATAAATACACTTCTAAGTGATCCCAGTTAATTGGGAAGGTATTCCTGGCCCCAGGAAGGCTAGATTGATTTGAGGGTTCAAGGAACGCTGGGCGAGGGCGGAATGCAGCATGTAAGAGAACGGGAGGGGAGATAGTTAGGAAACAGTAGAAGATAATGTTCAGAAGTCGTTTTTAAAAGCCAGATATTTCTTTCAGCACAATGGTTCATAACAAGTGCGGAGGTTGGTAGATTCAGATACTGGTATTAGATACCTTTCTATGCATGAGGCCATAACCAGAGGCATGGCTAATTTCTGGGCGGAGCTACCACGAATATGAGCGAAAATATTTATTTATGGAAAAAGAGTGGTAGATGCGTGGAATAGTCTCCAGTAGAGGTGGTAGCAAATGAGGACAATATCTGAATTCAAGAAAAAGTATGGACAAAAACACAGAGGATCTTCTAAAGGAAAAGAGGGGGACTATTGTAGTTGATTATGGAAGGGCAGGACTAAATAGAAACATGATGGCTAAAGAGAGACCACATGGCCTATGATTCTATTGCATTCAGATAACAGTCCCCTATTCTTCACTCATTCTACTGGAGGGTGGCGCAATGCTCCCACCATTTTTTTCTGTAAAGAAAGATTTCCCCAGATTAATCACTGAGTCTATCTTTTTTCATCTTCATCCTATGCCCCCCTTGCTCCAGAGCTTCCTTTCAACTGAAAGAAGCCTGCCTCCTAGTGCATTTTATACATAATGACTGAGATATCTCCACTTTGCTCATACTTTCCTACAAAAGTATACATATGGAGATCTTTTAAGTTGTCCCCGTATACTTTATGAGCAAAAGCAATAGGCCCCTTTAGTAGCTGACGCCTCTTGCCCTGACTTATGTTTTATATCTCTTTAGAAGATGTAGTCTCCAGAATTGCACATAGTACTCCAAATGAGGGTTTACCAGAGATTACAATGAGATAGAGAAGCACAACCACCTCCTTCCTGCTGGCCAGTCCTCTCCCTGTTTGCGGCTGATTTGTATTCAATGAATAATACTAGGGAGTTCACGTTTGCCAGGATACAAACTAATTTTAATGTGCAGCCACAGACTCAGCGGGGAAACAAATCCAAACAAAAAAGCTGAGACCCGAGGGTGCCAAGGTCCGCAGCTGGCTTATATACATTCTGCACCATATACATTTTCATTATCAGATCCAAGGTGGTAAATTCCATATTGCCATACAAATCAGTACTACACCATTGCCTAGCCCTCTTTCTCCACTCCAACCCCCTTCCCACCTTTCCCTCGTTAAGCTACATTCCTGCACCTGCATAGTAAGTATCTCTATCTAAAACTTCAAAAAGTAAGGGACGTTCAAAGCTCTAGAGTGTGTTCATCAGCAAAGCCAGGGCTCACTCTGGGGAGGGCAGCACAGAGGCGAGATGATCTACCAAATATGGTTCTTTCCTGCTCTGTGAGGGGTGGGGGCATGTCCGTCAGGCCCGGTAGATGCAGGCCAACCCATAAGTACATTTTTAATGTAATACCTTTAATTTTAATTGCAAAGGACAATTCCTGGCCCCAGGAAGGCCCAGGTCGATTTGAGTTCAAGGAACGCTTGAGCAAGCAGCATAAGGGAGGGGGGGAGGAAACGGAGCAGAAATGTTCAAAAAAGCCAATTTTAAAAGCAAATCTTTCTGTCCAGCACTAGTCTCAAGTGGGGGTTGGTAATTCACTACTGTTTATAGATACATTTCTCATGCATTGGAGGCCTACCAGAGGCCTGGTTAATTGCTGGGGCCTACCACATTCCCCCCTTTTGATTATCACCACCCCTCCGGAAAGGGGTTGAGATGAAAATCACAACATTAAGTGCTATCTTACACTGTGACCTCCTCTTGAGGTACGGTCTGATTACTTCCACATAGCTAATACGCGGGCTCTGCAGTTCTTGCGTTCAACTGTACTGTCAATAAATAGAAAGGTAAACATGCGTAGGCACAAGGGTGGGGTATAAAAAACACGGGAAGAAGAAGCAGACATTACAGCTAGCATTAGTAAAAAACAGTACATACATAGTTTTCAGACCCCCCACACAACCCCCGATAAAACATAGGAAACCAAACCCATCCATTTAGGCCAGCCTTGTGCCAGGTCCTGAAACAGGTACAGGAGCTAGCCATCCGCATACGGTCGGCTATTTCTTCAATGGGACGTGGCCTTGATCATCAATCTGCAAAAACCGCAGTTAGTCAGATTGAATTTTCCACATATCCCTCCCTCCAGTGGCCAATAGGTAATCAAGGGTCCAAACGGTTTTGGTAAATAGCAGTGAACCATCTGGGTGTTTTGTTTTGCCAGGAGGGTTAATGCCTTACCGGTTTCATTAGTTATAATTTCTACAACAGCTTTGGTAAAACAGATAAATACACAATTTAACATATAAACAGGACGTTGCTGGTATCCCCAAGTTCCCATTCGTAATGCCCAAGGTAAGCTGGGCCATAGTATGTAATAATTCTCTCAGGAGGGCCATTCCTCAATTATCACATTTCTGATTCCATTGCCCTATCTTCAGGGTTATCGCTGCTGTGAGGCCGGGCTAGTGGGGGAGGGAGTATCTTAGTAAAATTTAAGGAGGTGGCCCACAGCTGAGTGGGAGCGAACCTCGATTAACGCTGATAGGTTGGACTCCTGGCGTGGGTTTTATAAAACAAGTCTTGGTTTTCCCTATCGATACAGATACTCAATTCCGTACCATTATATTCACCCTGGCGATACAGAACACCAGGGCTAACAGAACCGGTGCAGCTGTAGTATGAGTGGTTAGAGCAGGGTTTGGGTAATTTTCACTCCATGTTCGGGTGGTGGTTATTGCAGGGGGTACAAGGGGGTATAGAGGAAGTCATTCTAAAGGGCCCCAGGGATACCGCAAGTACAATATAGACATGCATATTCATCATAGGACACTACTTTCAATTAAGTCTCTATATAGAACTCAAAGACTCTTCTCTTTTACTCAGGTTCTTCCTTTCTTCACAGTTTCCGCCGCGCGTACGAGCTGTGCAGCTTCCACGACGTGTGGACAAGAGTAGGGCTGTCGAGTCTACACCGATGGTCTCTGCCGCTCAGGGTAAATAAGGACCGCAGGGGCGAATCAGGATGGTCTTCGTGGATGTCCAAAGCTGAGGATCGGTAGGTGCAGCCGGCTTCAAACTGATGTGGTGGAGCCAAGGTGCGAGCTCCACAACTTTAAACTGCAGTAGGGGTGGACAGTATGAACAATGTAGGGCCCTCTTCCAGTGTGGCTCCAATGGTTCTTTTCGCCACTCTTTGATCCACACTGAAGTTCCGGGCTTGAAGGATGGAAGGGGTTCTGTTAGGATGGATGGGCAGCTGATCTTGTACCCATGTATGAAGACTTCTGCAAAAACAGAACTTAAAGCCAATAGTTTCTGTCTAGTAATTTCAGATCCAATCTGTTTCATATCTCCTGTTATTCCTTGTACAATAGGCGGGAATTGCCCATACAGAATCTCAAAAGGGGAAACTCCTAAAGACTTAGTAGGGGCCATGCGTATCCTAAGAAGGGCTATAGGAAGGAACCCTGGGGCCACTTCAGGTAAACTTTCTTGACAAAGTTTAGGACAACACTGAGATTTCAGGGTTCTAGTCATACGTTCTTACTTTTCCTAATTCTGAGGTCGGTAGGCAGGATACATTAGATAATGTCAATATCCTCGGGGTCATTAATGGACCTGCCTCCTGAGGTTATCAACCTTCATTCTTTGTACAGGGCCCCATGTGCGTGCAAAGTGTGAAGACATACTTGGACATCTGTGTACACATTTAGACGGAGGCCCCGCTCCTATTATCAGTGCTATTAGTGAGAGCTATCAGTTCAGAATTTCTCGTGCTGCAAGTCCCCGGCGGCCAGAGCGATGAGGACTCAACTACAATGTCCAGGGTCACTACTGCATAACCGGCCCCAACGATGCACCATTGATGACGAGGACTACTTCCATCAAAAAGAAAGTCGGTTCTGGGGTTCTCCAAAGGAAACATCAGTCAAATCCCGGGCGAAATTGAGAATACAGTGTCCATAATTTCCAGACAGTCATGATTCAGGGGGGCTAAGCGTATGCAGAAGGCAGCATCTTCAGGTCCCAGGACAGTGAAATGAGTAGCCTCAGCGGGGGGATCAGTTCAAGAGAGTATAAGGATTTTTTTTGGTACCACTGGGTGTATAGTTTCAGCTGCATCATTTACCCGCCTCAGATCTTGGACTGGGCGGTAATCCCTGTCCCCAGGTTTCTTGGACTGGGAGAAGGGGGGGGTTACTCCTTGAGAAGTCCATACTTCAGTAGTTTCATCAGGATGGCAGGTGGATACCTTCAATAGCTGGTCGAGGGAAGAGGATACTGCTTCACATGCGCACTGGTTCAGCTCCTTGGCTTGAGGGCGACCAATGAACAGGGGCTATGTTCTTCACTAGGCCAGGTGGATTATCTATCTGCCCATACTTTGGGCAGGGTATACAGGAACTAGCTGGCTTGGTTGGAGATACATTATAGAACCACCATTCTTCTCCTCGGGGGACAGTCAGCACCATCAATCCAGCAGGCTTTGAATTCACAGTTATTTTGCATTTCTCCTCCTTCAAGCGAAAGATATTTGCGCCTGAAGCTTGGCAAGCATATTCTCGGCACAAAAGTGGAAATTAGGGCATTCAGGCATTATACAGGAACTGGTGGCGGCCTATTTTTCTGTCCCTCCTAGTTCAGACATGACGGTTCTGTAGGAAAGGCTTGGTGTGGCCAGTAGCTCTGACAATGGTTGATGCATCGAGAAGACAAAGGGGCTACTGGCTTGCCAACACTGAGTGTTCTGCTCCCTGTAAGCCACCATAAAAGTCCCATATATTGGTTCCCCTATTTTCAAAACTGACCATAGGCTCCTGGGGACCCAGGGGTGAACTTGGAAGCCCGGCTCTGGCCTTAGGTCTTCATCCATTTCATCCATGTCATAGGCCCGTTGCAACTGACAGACTCCCTCCAATAGGCTTCTTCCCTCTCTCGCTGAAACTGTGCTGAGTCATTCCTCCATGGACTCTTGAAATCAGGCCTACTGTTCTCCACGGGAACTCATCCTCCCCTCATGGGGGTGGAGTCAAGATGCGGGTATTCCCACGTTCTCGACAATGTCCTTCTCTGCCATGGGTGCACTGATTCGGGCCACCCAGTGGGGTCCAATTATTTTTTACGACCCCTTCCACGTCCCTCTGCTCCTTCGATTAGGAAAGCCTCCTCCACGGTCGTTCAATTGAGATCTAAAGCAGCAAACAAGAAGATCCGCTTCTTCTTCATTTACATTCACTTTCTCTGGCACGTTTTCACGATTCACAAAAATTTCTGAGCAACTTCCATTAACTGTGCTGTATTCATGGCCGCAATCCATCCAATTTCTGGGAATGGTTGGTTTATAATCTCTCTGGGATGACTGACAAAAGCTTGCTTTTACCATACGCAAATCCTCCTGGGCTGCTGGCAGTATGGGGTATATAGTGAGGGGCTGTCTGCACTATTTGGATCCCACTTGGGGCCATCAAGGCTGATAGGTCTGCATAATTACTGTTCATTAGTTCAATCAAAATCCTAACGGCTTCTCATCGTGTAGGAGGCATAATGACGTCTTTCAGCTTCAGTAAAATCAGTGGTGGAAAAAGGCACATAAACAAGGCTGGTCGGCCCTACCCCGACATGGCCTGTGTGTATTAAGGGTGGGGTAGGCCCTGGGACCTTGGCACACATGGTATAACATGACCATCCTTTACTCGGTAGTTGTACTTCTGAAGGTATATGGCAAATCGGGACCTGTCTGGGTTTCACTTCATGTCTCTTGGGCGCTGGCTGGGAGTGACCCTGAACTGGCGAATGAAATCCCTGATTGTAGTGTCATCGGGGGACTGTGGCCCAACTAGGAGGGCACATCTGAACTGAGCCGGGGCTTCCGGTCAAGAGGGGTTGCGCGTCCTCCCTGCTGCGGGAGGGTGGCTGGTGAAATACTCCTGGGGTACATCTGCAGGGGGTGTCCCCCCCTGCCCCAGGCTCTGCCCGGGGGGGTGGCAGAGCTGAAGGGACTGGCCTATAAAGATACTTGGACGGACAGGAGTGGAAAAGGTCTGGAGATTCTGGGGGCAGAATACAACGGGGGCCAGCCTTTTTGTTTCTACAAGAGACAGGACTTCCGGGCCCCCCTCCCTTGTGGTTGCTAATAATCCCTACACTGTTACTCATAGCAACGCTTTATCCAGGAGGGTTTTTTTCCCTTTCATCAAACACTTAACCAGGGAATCTATACTAGGGGAATTGATCAAGGGAACATGTTTTGTTACAATCTGATGAACAAAGGGAAACTACACTACTATTCACACAGGTTTGCCCTCACTGGGGCCATGGAGAGTAGCGTAAACACTGGACCACTCCCTTTTCACAGAGCATTCTAACATCGGGACAGAAGGACATTCGTTTGTTCCCTAGTCTCCAGCAAATACCTTGCTAAAGATTCTTAGTCAAACATTTCAAAAAATCTGCGTTGGAACCTTCCCGGACCCCCCCCCCCCCCCACCCCCCCCCTTCCCATGGAAAAAGTTGAAGTACTTGACTAATCAGACAGAGGGGGTGGGCAGTCAGGCTGCATTTTCCTGAGGACTAAACCATAATGGACTGTGTGTGTCCTTCTACAATAGGAACCATTAAGATAAAGTCCTTAAAATATAAAACTATTATTTTTGAACAAAGACATGTTATAACCCCAACCGAATGCCAATAGAAAGAACTATGTATCCTAACATGATGGCCACACATCTGTTACGTATGACTGCGAATAAAAATACTTGGCATGGAACTAACTGCCAGCCTTAATCAACAATTAAGCTGAACAATGTCTTTGCAAAAACTAAATTACTTTAAATCTTAACAGT
Organism: Ichthyophis bannanicus; assembly: GCA_033557465.1. NCBI lineage: Eukaryota > Metazoa > Chordata > Amphibia > Gymnophiona > Ichthyophiidae > Ichthyophis > Ichthyophis bannanicus. The sequence continues at coordinate 49,025 of JAWIIG010000151.1, forward strand.
TTGAGAAAGCCAGGACATTCAAAGGACATGAAACAAATTCCCTCCAGGATTTTAAATGCATTTTCAGTCGCGATCTGGTAACTACTGGCTCGGGATGCTATCATAGTCCTTTGTCAGGGTTCTTAACCTCTATTTCGAAGGTCAAAGGGAAAAACAAAAGCAGTCCCCCCCCCCCCCCCCCCCCCCCGTTTCCTTAAGTTCTCTATCATTTCTATTTGGACCATTTACAGTTGTTTGCTGAAGGACTTTATAAAAAAAACACAAACAAGGCTAAGCCCACAAATGCATTATAACCTATAGCTTTACAGAATCACTCCTCACTTGGTCCGTTACAAGAAACAGTTGAGGGAACTCGAAAGTGGTTAATAAGAACTAAACCCTTTCCAGGCTGAGCCCAAAACTGTCGGGATCCAAACTCTCTGACTTAAACTTTCCTATCCAAATGATATGATAATACATTGACCATAGCAGAAGGATACATCACTATTAGAACATATTGAATAAAAACAGGTACAATTTTCTGAAATAAGCACAAACTAAACCAGCCCTGCAGAACGTAGAATAAATTGAAAGTAAAACAGTGAACGAGTTAAAGGAATACTAAACATTCCTTTCTACAGACACGACCTCTTTCTCTCTCTGCTTGCCAGAGACTCACAAGCTGTGCTGAAGAAACACTTGAAAATTAGTGAGACAGCTGTCGTTGTACTTCAAAGTGACTCCTGCAGTTGGGTTTTCCTTCTTCTTTCTTCTTCTATAATACTATTCCTTAATAGGGTAACCTGTTTCACAAATTAGCTCCAAAACGAATAATCTTATAGTATACTAGAAGGGAAACCAGCGGTTTCAACATATACAAAACGAAATACAAACAACAGACCAATAAGGGAGACCAACACCAAACAACTTTCTCCTTTTCGCGACCTGGAAATGCACTAGTCAGGAGCCAGCACCTCGCCTGGTCTGTATTCAAGGACCTATCATTCACACAAACAGACATTCAAGGACAGAATAAAATCCGGACCATTCCCAAAAAAGCTGAAGGACTGACCTGGATGAGGGGTTGGTAGTGTCAGTCTCTGCTTATACCTTTAAGACTGCAGAGACTTACTAGGACCGCCCCGAACGGTGATCAGACTTACAAGCGCTTATTTCAGAATCCCAACTGGCTGACAGACTGACTGCTTAGCAGAAAGTTTCTACTCACTGGATCCGGTACCAGTAACAGGTCATGGGTTGAATACTGGACTCCATTCAGGTTCAGAGGTGTAGGCCAGCCGGAACCCGAAATCTGTCAAGGCGAGAAGGAATACCTACGGAAGCAAGAGGAACGGTGGAGCCTGGGTCTTCCCTTGCGGGTCGTGCAGAAGGGGTGCTCACAGAGGCCAGAACTGGAGGCAAAAGCTGTAGTATATTCCCTTGAATACCATCTCCCCCATGAATTCAGCCCAAAGCACCAAAATGTTGTAGCTGATTGTATTCATTGAAAGAATAATAGGAGTCAGATTTGCAGGATACAAAACAATTTTAATGTGCAGCACAGACTCAGGCGGAAACAAATCCAAGGAAAAAGCTGAGCCCCGAGGTGCGGTCGCAGCTTGCTTATATACCTTCTCAAATATACATGGTCATTATCAGATCAAGGTAACGTCTCTCTTGCATCATTCAGTAACCATGCCTTCTAGCCCTCTTTCTCCACTCCAACCCCCCTTCCCACCTTTCCCTCCTTAAGACATTCCTGCACCTGCATAGTAAGTTCGCTATCTAAAACTTCAAAAAGTACAGGGATGTTCAAAGCTTAGCGTGTGTTAGCAGCAAAGCAGGGGCACCTGGAGGGAAGCACAGAGCAGATGGATCTACCAAATATGGTCTTTCCTGCTCTGTGAGGTGGGGGCCTGTCCTTCAACAAGCCTTTCATCTCTCTCCCGATGGTTCCTTCCTGATGGTTTCAGTTCGATATGTGTTGATGTTTGTTCGTATATTTGTCCGGGTCATTGAACTTGGTCTACCCATAGTCTGTTTTGCCTTCCCCTCTATGGGCTTATTCTCTTGCTGTATTCTTATGTTTTAGTAACCTTATGTTTTTAAAATATTGGCCCTTTTGGTTTGTCTTGTCTATTTTATTTGTCTATGCTTGTATACTTTTACTTTCCTATTTTGCTTTGGCATTCCTTTTCCTTGGTCTTTGCATTGCAAACCTTTTATTGGACACCGCTTTATGTTTCGACGGAAAGCGGTTTATCAAATTTTAAATAAAGATATAAAGCTACCATAAGTCCATTGTTAATTAATACATTTTAATTGCAAAGACATTCCTGGCCCCAGGAAGGCAGGTCGTTTTGAGTTCAAGGGAAGCTTGAGCAAGCAGCATAAGGGAGGGAGGGGGGGGACGGAAAGAGCAGAATTGTTCAAAAAGCGTTTTTAAAAGCAAATCTTTCTGTCCAGCCCTAGTCTAAAGTGGTGGTTGGTAATTCAATACTGTTATAGATACATTTCTATACATGAGGCTTTACAAGAGGCCTGGTTAATTGCTGGGGTCCTACCACATCCCTATGGACCCTAAACATCCTTCTGGATTTAACAATCACCTTGTTTACATCTGTGACCCACCTTTGGCTCATCAGATCAATTTAACCTCTAAATTCTGTTTTTTTCATGCCAGTATTTCACCCGCTACAATGGACTACTTCCTGGGGGTTTTGCAGCTCAAATGGCATAATCCTGCAAATTTTTAGCATTAAATATTAGTTGCCAAAGTCCAGACTATTATTCAAGCTTTGCTCGACACCTTTTCATGTTATCTACAACTTCCAGGCTGTCTACACTATTGAAGATTTTGGTGTCATCCATAACAATGCCAAAACTTACCTGAAACGCCTTTTCACCAGGGCCTAAATCCCCAAACTTTGGAAGATGGCAAAATGTACCCCAGAAAAAGCAAGCCACAATCTCCTGCCACATCTCTCTGGAACTGGAAGCAGCGGCAATGCAGAAGAGAAGCACAATGTGGAGTGAAGTTTCAGAACTACTGTGCACTGCTATATGAAAGCGCAGCTGATCCTGCATCCTCTGGCATAGGCTTCTCTGTTTGTCTCAGAGCAGAACTAAACTGCACTGTCAGAGTACAGCCTGTAGTGGGTTCAGATGCTTCCCTCCCTGCCTCGCTTCTATTCTGTTGTACTGCCATTGTGGCTGCTGCCGGTTCCAGAGGGCTGCGCCAGTAAAGCACGACGCAGTAAGGGTGGGGATGGCAAGAATGAAAGTTGCCTAGGGGGCACTATTTTGGCTCATTGGGTATAGTAGTTCTTTTTACTAACCACCCTATATATTTTTTACCAGTGATGTAGCCGCTCAGCGCACGCTGCTGGTCAAACCCTCAACCAGCTGGATTCGTTCTGTAATTATTCAGCAAAAGATGCTAATTATAGTTTGACCCCAAACTTCTCAAGGGGGTTTAAATGCCTAGTATGACTAAGATATCACTGGTCTGGTCCTTAACGTGTTTCTCAAAAAAAATCCAAAGGGCCACCGTTCATGCGCATCAGCGATCAACTGTTTGCAGTATCAGAATGGCAGAATCTACAGCATCCAAAAGCCTCCAGGTTTATAGCCATAAAACAGGCCGCATTTGCAGTTCCTGAAAAAAAAAAACGTTAGGAAATGCACCAGTCACGTACCGTCATTCCCTTTAGCTTGATAATTAGGTGGCTGCCTCAGCTCCAATCCACAGATTCCTGGCAGCCAAGCACGCTGAAGCCATAGTTCTGATTCTACAGAGGAGAAGCCAAATCCTCCTTATCTGGGTTTACTTTCTGCACAGCAGCACAGGAAAGTTTCTAAAGTTATTAGATTAACAGTTTCTTTTCAATAGTCTGCACCAGCAACAAACATAGCTTTTGATGTAAAAGAGCAGTCCGTAGGCTCCATGCCATGTAGCAGGAAATCCCAGTGAGGTTGCTCAATTTCAATTTGCTCTTCCTCAATCATCTCTTTACACCCATCGGTTTTTCTGTCCCAGTCAGGGCCAGCCCAAGGGGTCTGCTGCCCCCACGCCTACCCCACCAAGCCATGCCACTGCTGCCACGATTCAATCTTGGGGAGCAGGGTGTGGTGGCTCGGCTTGGCCCAGCGGAGGCAGGTTTAAAAGCGGTGGTGAGGGACCACAGAAGGTCATGTGCTTCGGTACACATGGTTGCCACTTATGCTCCTGCCGAAGGGACCTTCCTGTTGGGAGGCGGGGTCAGAAGTGGCAGGCCATATGTGCTGAAGCACATGGCCTGCCATGGGTATCATGCTGCCCAAGGTCTGCCTGCCTTATGTGGCCGCCTCATGGAAGGGCTAGCTCTGGGCCCAGCTGCTTCGGGGGAAGGTGAGCTCCTCAGATCTTAGTCTGGAGAACTCCTCCCCTCTCCATGCACTCTCTTCCTTCTAAGTAGGTCACTGCGGGCTTTTACAGAGATGTGAATCTGGTTTGGGAGGCTTGGAATTGAAAGGGCCCCTGACTTCCCCCCCGACAATGGTACCTGAGTCTTCCCCTCCTGTTTTTGACCCAGGCTATTTCCTTCTCTAAGTCAATGCGGACTTTGCTAGTGCCTCCTGTGGGTACTTCCGGGCCACGCTTGGCAGGGCCGGGGCAAGAATATGGGAGACCTCCACGGCCCCCAAACCCACTCACCCCCAAGATTTTGATGATTAAATTCAGCAATCGTGATCATCAAAACAGTAGCCCTTCCACAATAAGTTGTGGTGCAAATGTATAACGGCACACCCTACTTTCAAAATATAACCCGTTGCTTTCTTAGTAAGAGAACGGAACAGGATCTCAGAAAACACCCACAAGCAAAAAAATGAAGCAAGGGGCATCTTGAAGAAATTTCAGAAGGACTGTGGTTCGTGAGAAACTAGCTAAACTTAAAGTAGACCAAAGTGATGGGACTAGATGGGATACACCTAAGAATACTGAGGGAACTTGGGGACGTTCTAGCCGCTCCACTGACTGACCTTTTCAATGTTTTTTTTTCTCGTTGGAGTAGGGAGTGGTGCCAAAGGACCGGAGAGAGGCTCATGTGGTTCCCTTACACAAAAGCAGAAGTAAGGATGTGGTTGAAAACTACAGGCCGGTTAGGTAGCTTCGGTAGGGAGGTAAATTATTGGAACACGCTGCTGAAAGAGAAAATAGTGAAGTTTCTGGAATCCAGCGGATTACAGAATCCGAGGCAGCATGATTTACCAGATGCAGGTCTTGCCAGACAAAAGATGATTGATTTCTTTGACTGGGTGACCAGGGAGTTGGACTGAGGGAGAGGTCCTAGATGTGGTGTACTTAGATTGCTGTAAAGCCTTTGACACCATTCCTCACAGGCGACTCTAAACAAAATGAGCACCATAAAGATGTGGCCCCTAACGTTATTGCTGGGGTTAGAAATTGGTTGAGTGGGAGGGGACAAAGGGTACAGGTAAATGAAGCTCACTCTGAGGAGAAGGAAGCTACCAGTGGATGTGGCCAAGGGATCTTGTCCTTGGTCCGATTTTCTTTTTTTTTTTAACCTCTTTGTTAGTGATATTGCTGGTCGGGTAAGATTTGCCTCTTTGCGGATGCTACCAAATCCTACAAAGAGAGTAGACACCCAGACAGGAGTACGATAACATGAGGAGGGATCTAGTTCAAGCTTGAAGAATGGTCTGGAATTTGGCAGCTGGGATTTAATGTTAAAAAATGCAAGGTGCTGCATTTGGGCTGCAGCAATCCAAGGGAGCACATAGAGTATTAGGGGGTGAAGAGAGGAAAGGGCAGCAGAAAAAAAGAACGGTGATAGTGTCTCTGTATCGTTTTTGGTGGCGGACATCATTTGGGTTATCGTGTGCAATTCTGGAGACCACACCTTTCAAAGGATATAAACAGGCTGGAGTCCGTACAAAGGGTGGCGCCTAAAATGGTTAGTGGTCTTCATTATAAAGCATATGAGGGACAGACTTAAGGATCATATATGTACACCTTACGAGAAAAATGCGGGATGGAGGTGATATGATTGAGATGTTTAAATACCTCGGTGGCATAAATGAACAGGGGGAGAGCCTCTTTGCGATTGAAAGCAAGTTAGCTATATAGGGGACATGGGATGAGGGTGAAAAGGGGATAGATTCAGGAGTGATATGCGGAAATCTTTCTTTACAGGAAGAGTGGTGGATCCGTGGAATAGTCTACCAGAGATGAGGACAGTATCCGGAATTCAAAACTGCATTGGGACAAACACGAAGATTCTCTAAAGGAAAAAAGGGGACTATTTTTTATTTATTTATTTTCTATTTGACATTTTTATACTGCACTTTCCTAAAGATCAATTTGCGGTTTTACAGGGAACAGCAATTGAATTGCACAACGTATACAAATGCAGTTTGGATGTAACGATATAAAACTACGTAGAGTTTGGAACATTATCAACTATGTAACAGTTATAACAATAAAACAAGCCCGTTTGACCTATATACATTGTGAGGGTTGTCTTGTTAGAGATGTGGTCAATCTGAGGGTGGAACTAACTAAATTGGTGGTGCAGTCCTGTGTGAAAGTTAGGATTTTATCGTCATAGAGCCAACGTGTTGTATGAAAAGGTAGGTTTTACGTTTTATCTCGGCAGGTGTATAGATTTTTTGTGGATCTTAGGATCTCTGGGAGTTTGTTCCACCGAGTGGGAGGCACAGTGTGTAAATGCTTTGGTTAGTTGTGATTTGTTTTTTGGACTTTCTGAAGTCTGGCACTGTTGTAAGTTTGTTTTGGTTACAGTCTCGTTGGGTGCCACGAGTGATGAGACGTGGACAGGTGGGATGGGGAAATGTTATTAATAAGTATTAAAAGTGGTTAGGATTATTTTGTACTGGGTGTGGTTAAGTATAGGGAGCCAGTGTACGTACGCTAGTATTGGGGTTATATTGGTCAGTTGGATTGAAATTCAATGTTTTTCTGGCCGCTATATGTTGAGCAGTTTGTAGAGGTCATATTGTTTGTTTAGGCAATCCGTGGAGTATGGGAGTTTGCATAGTCAAAGTGTGGGGCGACAATTGCTTTTCGTACTGATTTGAACGTCGTTCGGATTGAAGGAGTGGGTGGAGCTGCTTTAGTTGTCTCAGGTTCTAAGTATTTTTTTTTTTTTCACTGTTCTTGTCGTGTGCGTTTCGAATGAGTCCATGTTTAGCGTGCGATCAAGAATAACCCCAAGGTATTTTATCTCATCTTTGATGATGATAGTTGGTGGCGTGTATTTTTACGACAGGGGGTGGTGAGAAGTTTTGATTCAGTGTTATCAACAGGGCCTCTGGTTTTATTGAGGTTGATTTTAAGATTGTGGGATGATAGCCAGTTGATTAGTTCCGTGAAGCAGTCGGTGATTTGGTGGATTGGGAGATTATTGAATTTGGATGGGAGATAATAACATTATATAATCCGCATCTATGTGGTATGCTCTATTGAATTTTTTAAACCTAGTACACATGGGCTGGAGGTAAATGGTGAAAAATAGGCGCGGAAAGCGCTGAGCCCTGTGGGAGACCCTGTTCTTGGTTGTAGATATTGGAGGTCTGTGTATTGCCTATTTTAACTTGTTGGTTCTATCTTGTAGGGATGATTTAAACCATTGGAATTACTGTGTTGTTAATTTCCTATGTGTAGTAGATAGATAGCATGATGTGATGGTTCACACGGTCAAGGGCTTGCGGAAAAATGTCTAGGAATAAGAGGAGATACACATTTTCAGTGTTGTCAATGCATCTTAAAAATACGGTCAAAGCGGAGGACAATGAGGCCAGTTTCAGTGGCCATGGTATGGTCTGAAGCCATATGTGTTGTTCATCTAGGGGGGCATAAGAGTCTATGTGGTCCTGTAGTTGAATGAGAATAGCTTTTTCAATTAGTTGGGTTCGTAGTGGGAGGCTGGAAATTGGTCTGTAGGAGGATGGGCTATTTTTGTCCATTGGCACTTGTTCTTTCAGTATTGGACGTTGCACGTGTTGATATGTAAGGAAAGACTACATAGGCCATGTGGTCTTTTTCTGTCATCATGTTTCTATGTTTGCTATGTTTTAAGTATACAGTATACGTGTCCGCATTCCCTGAAGGTTGTGTGGCTGTCAAGATCTATGTTTGTATTGACGGCTGCTGCCCTGTCAGATGCTGCTGTCCCAGGCAATGGCCTTGTCTTGCCCAATGATGTGGGCTGGCCCTCTTATCGGGCTCTCAATGTCATTACACTGGCCCTGAGTGCAGCACATCACCTAGTAACAGCTTATCCTCGGAGCAAAACATCATTTACCACTACTCGTTGTCATCTCTTTCTCACCCAGTTTAAACCCAATCAGTCAGTTTAAGGCCCACCTTCCAAGTGTGTTGACATTTTTAGCAGGTGGACGCAGTTTACCAGGGGCCCACTCTAAATGTTAGCATGTGCTAACTAATCCCATGCTAAAACGGCTTAGCATGCTTCCTAGTAAACATGGCCCTAAATCTTTTAAATCACTAATGAATTGAATATGCAGCAATAAAATGCACATAGCTATCCTTTTCGTCTTTCGCTATAGCTGGAAAAACCGACACATTGTGATGTGAAAATAAGGTTAATTTTCACCATAAAGGAAGTGGAAAATGTATCCATTTCATTTTATACATAATTTTTTTAGGAATTGTAAACATGTACATGTGCTATTTCTGCTTTTTGCACCAATAAGATATGGAGTGAGTGCCGATGAATAATACCACTCTCCCCACTAATTTTCAAGTTGGCCCAATTTAAAGCAGTTAACTTTGGCCATAGAACACACTTAGCCAAAAGTTACGCAGTTCCATGGATGGAAAACTGAAACATTAATGCTGTTGACACCCACTGCTGGACAACACAACCACTTTTAAATACTAGGGAGGGGGGGGGTGGCATTGTTAAAGGCAATACAGGTATGCAAATTGTGTAAATGTTTCTCATGTAAAATATTCTGCCAGTGTTTACTAATGCTGTTAGATGATGCTGAATAATCTCCTGATGCAGCCAATTACATGCTCCGCTAAACGGTTAGCATTGGGGCATTCCGGGATGGAGCAGAGGCGGCACCCATCGTTAACGGCACAGTAATAATATTGCGCGATACGTAGTGAAGATGGGGAGCAGGTAACCCTGGCCGAACTAATAACGTCTGTTAGCTAACCAGGCAATGGCTCAATATCACTGCTGCCCCGGTTAGCCTTTGCAGCAGTATGGCAAACTAAGAATAATCAATGTCAGGGCCAGATATGACCCCGGCATTTGAAGATCCAGGTTTAACTTTAAGCACCGGTGGCCGGACACACTTAAATCCAATGCGCCTTTTTTAGTGGAAATGCATTTTAAGAACCCAAGACACTATCAGAGTAAAACATCCACTCATCTCGTCCTCTGATTTTCCATCACAAACAGACATATTCTGCTATCAAAAAAGACAGGTAATTGGCAGAGGCATTTCCTCCTTTCCCATTCCTTTTTAGGTTAGTCTAATTTATTTACCCTTGAAATGGAAAACTGTCCATACCTGATAATTTTCTTTTCTTCAATCCTGTTAGACTAGGTCAAACGATTGAGGGCAAACAAGGTGCTCTGATGTGCTGTCATCAACTGGATATTAAGTTGATGCAGCACTGAGAGAAGCCAGTACGACACTTACCAAGCAATAAGCCAAGACTGAAACGCTCAAACTCATAGAATTGAATTACTCAAGAAGAAAGCTGTAGAATCTCTGGCGGTCTGCAGTACCTGACTTTAAAAAACAGGCAATTGGCCCAAGGAGGCACAGTGAACAAAAAGCACACGAGAGGCAGTGAGGTTTGCAACCTTGCAGGAGCAGTCTTCCAAGGCCATGTCCTGAACTGATCTAGCAAGATTCACGGAATGGAACAGAAATGGAAATTTTCTCTTTCCTTATCATTCCGATAGACCAGTCCAGATGAGTGGAATGTAGCCAAGCAGTCTGGACACAGGCTGGGAGGAAGATGATGTTCTGGGCAGCCCTGCTCTGCCAAAGATGCCATCCTGTGGCACCTCCTAATGCCAACTGAATTGTTTCATCACCATTTATTTATTTAACTGTATTTATATCCCGTTTTCCAAGGGTTCAAAGCGGTGTTTGTAACACAAAGGGGGGGAGGGGGGTTACTTGTTATAGGGATAGGGCCATCCCCCCCAAAATTAGGAGGGAAACATTGATGATTTCGACAGAGGGTAGACATAGGGGGGGGGGGGAACATTGGACAAGGTAACATAGTTGTTGGTCATAGGTTCTTGAGGGTTGGTTAGCGGGGTTGGTGTAGTTATTTGGGTGATGGTGCTTTGTTGTTGAGATGTTCTTGGAAATGGATGGTTTGTAGCTGCTTTTTGAATGACAAGAGATTTGTATGGTTCCTGAGGTGGTTCGGTAGAGAATTCCAGAGGGATGGAGGCATAAAGTTGAAAGGCTCTGTTGCAGGTTCGTTTTGTGTGCATTTGGTTCTTTTGTGAGGGATGGTGAGGGAGTTGATGGAGGTCTGTCTGTTTGGTTTGCTGTGGGCTGGGCGTGGGCAGTAGGGTGTGGAAGCTGGGTGTTCTGTGTGTTGGTGGATGGTTTTGTGGGTGAGTAGATGTGCTTTGTATTTAATTCTTGCTTCGAGGGGAAGTATGTGTAGGTCTCTCGAGAATGGGGGTGATTGTGGTCTCGTTTCTTCGCATTCGGAATAATTCTCGCTGTGGTGTTCAAAGCAGTTCGGAGGGGGTTGGTCTGTGTGGGCAGGTAGTCTCCTGGTAGAATTATGTGGCAGTAGTCCAGATGTGGGAGTGTCATAGCTTGCATTACTGTCCTGGAGTCTTGAGGTTCGAGGAGAGGTCGGAGACGTTGTACTGTGTTAGCCTTGTGGAATATGGTTACGGTGGTGTTGGTGATTTGTTGCGTGAAGGGTTAGGGCTTTGGTCAAGGATAAGGACCAGGTATCTTATTTGTGGCTGTCTTGGAATTTTTGTAGTAGTTCCCATGTTGAGGGTGTGTGTAGGTGGTTTGAAGTCGGGGGTTTTGGGCACTATAAGGAGCTTCAGTTTTCTTTATGTTAATGGAGAGGTAGTTTTCTGGCAGCCAGTTGGATACGTCAATGAAGCAGGCTGATAGTTGCCCATGTGTTGGGTTTGTGGTTTTTACCGGGGCGTAGTGAGCGGATGTCGTCAGCACTCATATATGTGGAAGTTGATGTTGTGGGTATGTATGACTGAGCCGAGTGGTCGGAAGGAAATGTTGAAGAGCCATGGTTGATAGTGTGGATCCTTGAGGTACGCCTTGATGTTGCTGGAAGGGGGGTGAGGTTGAGGTGCTGGTGCAGCATACAATTGCTGTCGATTAGTTAGGTAGGAGAGGAACCATCGACGTAACAGTATCTTTGCACCCTATGGTTTGGAGTTGGTGTATGAGGATGTTGTGGGAGATGGTGTTCGAAGGCTGATGATATATCTAGGAAGATCATGGGATATCCGGAGTGTTTTTCTTGGGGTCCTATGATGAGGGTGTTCATCAGTGTGGGCATGAGGGTCTCAACTCGATGTAGAGGCTGGAAACCGTGTTGCTTCGGGTCCAGTATGTCGTTGATGTGTAAATGTTCTTGAAGCTGGCGTTGGACTATCTTCTCGGTATTTTGGTGGTGAAATGGGAGGCTGGCTAGCGGACTGAGGGAGGTGGGGTCCAGGAGATCACGGTTGTGCTTTTTTAAAGTTGGTCGAAATGATGGTGGTTTTGAGGATGTCCGCGCATGTGTCCTTGAGCGAAGGATTCATTGAAGCTGTGGGGTAAGGTTGCGCTTAGTTCTTCTTTGGATTTCTTTAGCCAGAAGTGGGGCAGGGGTATAGCGGGGAGGTGGTGGTGTTTAGGAAGGAGATGGTGGACGATATTTTTTCTTACGTGTTTGCATCAAACGTATTCCAGTCGCTTGTTATGATGAAGCAGTGGTTTGTTTTGGTTGTCTTGGGGTTCTGGTATGGATTTTGTAGTTGTTGAAGCTGCTTTGTATTGTAGGGCCAATAGGTCTGATGGGAGTTTGGCATTGTTTTTTTTTTTTTTTCTGGGTCAGAGGTTACATGCTCATGAAAGACACAGTAGCCGCCCTACAACTGTGACTGCACCATCTTGCTCTTTGCCTACACAGACGGTATACTCCCCCAGATCAAGCCTGAGTAATACTGGCCTGAATAAGACTATCCCTTGGCCTTGAGGTAACTCCCTTAAACTTAATTCCACCAAAACCCCCATAACATTGCTCACCAGTAGTCCAAGTAATTGTTCTGGAAAAGCACCACATTAATGCTCACATCTTCCTTTAATTAGCTTAGGGACACTCAAGTTTAGAGTTCTCCTTCTCACCACAGAAAACCCAGCTGTTAAGATCTTCTTTTATCACTCTTCTCTGGCTCTTTGCTGGCTATCCGCCCTTCCCTTGACACAGCTTCTCAAAACTATTCTCCGCAGTACAGTAGTACCCCATTTTGACTACTGTAATATTATCTATTCTGGCCTGCCTTCTTATGAAGTAAAATGCTTACAATCTATTGACAATATTGCTGGACATATACTTTCCCACATCGCAAAATTCGACATCACTCAGTTACTCATTTTTCAAAAAAAAAACAGGTTCTCAATAACGCCCAGAAATCAATTGCAAGATCTTGATCCTAAACTACAAGACCCCCCCCCCCCTAAGTAGCACCCAAACCTTTTGTCATCAATCATCATATTACCTATTCCCTGCCTGAGCTCTGCGTTGTCTTCATGATAATGGGACTCCACATCCCGCCATCACAAGCTAAATATGAATCCGCTCATCACTCTGCCTTCTTTTTTGTAGCCCCTACTCTATGGAAAAAGCCCTCCCCCCCAAACACCTTCGCCTTGTACCTATCTTTAAACCATTTAAATGCTCTCTAAAACATACTCTCTTTGAACTGGGTTTGGAGATCCCTAGTTAGGATTCTGGCCTGCGCTGGCACTGCCCACCTACACATTACACTACCTCTATTTCCTATGATCTTTACAACTTTTCCTACTTTCCTATATAGATTATGGGTTCCTTTTCTTGTTATGTTTTTATTGTAAACCACTTTGTTTGCAATCCATAAAACGCAGCATATCAAGCCAAATAAACTTAAACCTTTTATAGAGCATATCAAAAACTGGAATTTAGCCCAGGAAAGAGGTCCGCGCCAGGGTGGAGTGAAGTTTAACTCCCTCCAGCACACACTTGTCACACAGGAGACAGGCCGGAGCTGATGGGGGTTTTTTCCCTCCTTTAATCCAGCAAGGCAAATAGAGGCCCTACCTGCTACCTGCCCTTTACCCGAGCCCATGAACAAACAAAGAGGAGATCAGAAATGGAGGAGGAGATCATAACCATCAGAAGCGGCAGGAAGGCCCTCCGATCATCCAACCAGATGCAGCAAGGGCTCAGCTTGCCCAATCTGCTCTGCAAAGGAGTGCAGGACCCGCAACTGTTTAAGGTGAAAGGAAGACAACACTTTCGGCTGAAATGGATGGAACTGTCATAAAGTAGGAAGAGATGCTGTTAAAAATGACCAGCGAAGAACAAGGCTCAAGAAAACCTTCTGATGGACATTATAGCCACCAGAAAAAACAATTTGTTGACAAATCCTGTAGGGAAGCCTTCCAACAGACCCCAACAGAGGGAACCTTTTAGCCGCCTTCCTGGACAGAGGCAAAATCCAATTGGGGCACAATTGTGCGCCAATTGGGCAAATGTGCTTCACAACCCTGAGGAAGCAAGACATTGATACAAAGAGAGTCAAAAACAAACTCTGGTCTAAAATCCAGTGCGAGAAAGACGACAGCAAGCAGCAACTATGGTCACCTGTTGGGCATCTGGGGGCTGAGAGGAACACCATCTCTCGAACACCCTCCTGACTGTGATATAGGGCCCAGGATGAAAAGGCTCAGCCTTGGGATAATGGGATAGCAAACCACTGTTCCCAAATATCCTTTCTTAGACCACTTATGCCTCCAAAAGAGCAAGCCATATGCCAAAAAGAAAGGGATTCTCCCAAACCAGGGGCCCTAGCCACAGCAGGACACCTTATCTGAGAACAAACAGTGTGCAAATCCCTGAATAGATACACGAGATCATTGTACCAAGGTCTTCTGTTGCCCAAACAATGTCCCCAGGATGATCAACGCTGGGGTGAGAAGGTATGCTGCAAAGAAGAAGACCATTCATCATGGGACACGGAGGAAGGACATGCAGGTGCCCATTCCTGGGGTCCCTTCATGAAGGAGGCCATCCAAGGCTGCCACTGGCAGATCCTTCATATGACTGGTAAAAGTTCATGACTTCTTTGGTGAGCCCCAGCACACTGATCAGATCAGACACTGGCTCTATCTCCTAGACCTCTTTCTCCATGATGCGCATCAGGCTGTGGGGACATAGAGCAACTTTAAGGTTCTGTGGGGTCCTGACTAAAGAAGCTGGCCTGCAGGAAATCAACTCCGACTATAGAAGATACCAACTCAGAGTCACACCTTATACAGCCATGGCTACCGTGTGAGTTCCACACTGAACAACTGATGAATGCCACTGCTGTGGGCTAGTCTGAGAGTATCCTGACTGTTTTGCACTTCAGACGGGTTTGAATATCACTAGAGCCAGGGCGGATGCCCCACACCTTCAGATCTTATGAACAACCCCGAGGCTTCTGGAGGGGACCATCACCCTTGAAAAATAGGTCCACATAATGCACTTCCAAAGTCCCATTGGCTGGAATTTGGAGCCTTTAAAGGCAACCCATCCAGCAATGGGAAGAAGCGTGACGCCATTACATCGACTTCCCCCTTGATATGTTGAGAGAAGGGCTGGCACTGCTCAAACATCTGGGACCAGGGAGACCCAGTGATTGCAAGGTTGTCCCTGCAGAAAGTACATAATATGCTTAAAGTTCAAGGTACCAATCGCCCGGGAATGATGCCCATAGGTAAGGATCATGGTAACTTGTTCCATTGCTCCGGCCACGAAATACCTTTTACCATGCACCCTTGCTACATGGACATGCTCGCAACCAGGGACATCTATATACCCAGCCTTTCTAAAATGGGTCTGGGACCATACTCTGTGCTTTGGCATATCGGAATGCCCATTTCAGAAGTCCAAATCAGGACTAGAACTGTCAAAAAATAAACCCATTGGCAAATAGGCTCTATTAGGTTATATCACTTAATGTGTAATAAAGTGCATTAAACACAGCTTAGCAAATCAGCTCTAACTTTGTACAAACCAACACAAATGACAAGGGTGTGCTGGAAATCGCTGTCTGCACAAAACAATAAAACTTTGCACATTAAGGGGGATAATTTTATAAGCAGGCACCTATGTTTAGGTACTGTTAACCAGTGTCCAATTCTGACTTTTAGTCATAGTACGCACATATGTGGCCACATCTATAAGTAAATGGACACTTATAAAATAATGGACTGCAGAGCCAGTGTAAAGAATTGAGAATCCCTTATGCCCCCCTATCGATGGCTTACTTTGCCAATTGTACTGTCCTTCTCATGAGAACTGCAGCGGTTGCAGAGGGGCAAGGCGCAAAACAGGGCGTGTGGCATTACTTTAAAGCTTTGGAACCGTGGGGCTGGTTTCGATTACACCACTCTTTGATGCCGGATGTAACACCTTAAACACTGGCTCCTTGTGTGTATTCAGGCTGTAGGCGTGTAGCTTTGTATGCATAGTGAGTATTGCCGTTTCAACAAAACCTAGTTTCACGGGTAAAGCACTGTGGTACCCCCATAGAAACACTTTTGAAAAATTATCCTAAAACTTAAAATAAAAGTTCACCCAGATACATACAGTATAGATCTGATTATACCACCCAAGGTTTCAAAGAAACAGCAGAGGTATGGTACATTTTACAAACAAAATATAAAAAATAAGAAAGTTTACACAAACAATTCCTCAGATCCAACTCATCCAAGACATGGAAAATCAACTACACAGGAGGACAGTTCTCGAAAAAGCTGGGGGGGAAAAATCCACCTTAAGTGCCTTTTTGAAATGATTCTTAGAAGTAAGTCTCACCCCTAATACAGGGGAGGTAGTTTTATTGGACAAAAATGACAACCAGATACAAAAAGGCAGATGGGAGCTAGAATCTATTGGAATTTGTTATTGGGATGGGTGGGACGTGACGTGAGAACACATTGAAAGTGTGAAGAAAACAGTGTGCGCAACAGGGGATGAAGAGAAGCAACAGATAAGCAGGAATTACCTGAACCGCAAGTTTTATGCACACCAACAAAATCTTGAAATGAGCTATAAAGCCAAATGGCCAACCAATGTAAAGAAACAAGAAGAGAGGTCACATGATTACCATAGGAAACTATAAAAATAAGTTTGGCCCAGCAATTTTTTGTAGGAGCTGGAGCTGATGAAGAGATGACCGATTAAACGACACAGTAAAGAGAATGACAGTAATCAAGACAATTCACAAGTCAAGCAAAAGCTAGTCTTTTTAAATCAATGCCCAAATAAGAAAGACTGCACTATCGGACTTAGCACCAAGGAAGAAGAACTAACTAAGGCTTGTATTTATTTATGTACATTCTCTTATATACAGTGCTATTCTGCATCAGTGCGGTACATTGAACAAAACTGAAATTACATTGAACAGGGCATTATAACATGGACGCTAAAGATTTTTCCAGGGAAACATAGGTTATGGAGGGTTAAGTGGCTTGCCCAAGACCACAAGGAGAATCTGCTGGGACTAGAACAAACCAGTATTCTGGCCCAAGGTTGCTGTCCTTTAGTGGGCTCTTGAACCCCCGGAACCTGTCCGGCCTGAAGTACCTTGCCCCAAACCACTAGGCCACTCCTCCACTCTTTCAGATAAATATACACTCATCAAATGTTACAAAAAGAATAAAGCTCTGCAACTAACATATAGATATGCTTGTGGACCGATAGGGCAATCCCTTGACGAAAGGGGGGGGAAGCTTAAAGTAGGAATAGGAGGATTTTCCAGCCACCCACATCACTATCATTTAGGAAGTATTGTGCTTTAAAGATGTTTTGGCCGAGGTCAGTCAGAAATATAGAGGGGCGACCCATGAATTAAAAAGGCAACATTTAAGGGAATGAGGAACAATTTATGAAAAGAATAGTTACTCACCTGTAACAGATGATCTCCGGGACCCGCAGGAATTTAGTCTTAACATATGGGTATCGTCGGTACCGACAGAGCCTGTGCGGGAACGCTCCCCAGCGTCCAATTTAGACCGCTTGTGGGAGCATCCCACAGCAGCTGGCGTGGTGCCTTCCCACCTTTCCCAACTGCCTATCTCCAGCTGAGTTTTAAAGTGTGAGACACAGAGATAGAGAGGGAAAGAAAAGAAAAGAGAGAATGACAACTCCTATGGGAGGTGGGTGGGTTTTGTGAAGATCCTAAATTCATGCTGTTCACGGAGATCACCTGTTACAGTTGAGTTACACGATGCTATTTCCAGGAACACATAGCAGGAAATGTAGTCTTCACATCTGGAGGGACTCCCTAGCTACAGATGACAAGGGAGAGACCCCAGAAGTTGTGTGTCCCTGTGGAAGGGCTCCACTTCCCCCCATGGATCTCTGGCATCCTAACAGGACTGGGTGTGGAGGAGTTGATTAAGCTGGAACAGGTGGTTGTAGAACAGCCTGACCAAAACCAGGCCTTCGGGACGGGAGTCCTTGTCTAAGCAGTAA
>JAWIIG010000152.1:0-66724 GCA_033557465.1 Ichthyophis bannanicus
TGTGAGACGTATGACCACCATGCTGTATGTTGGTTATGGGTGTACTGACTGGGCCCCTGGGGTGCAGTAGCATATCATCAAGTGGAGTACGTGGGCCATCGGTGGTGGCACTCACAGGGGGTGTGGGGGGTTGGGGGGTGCACACAGCAGAGGGTCAGGACAGGGGCTCAGCGGGATGATGCCCAGAAGGGTTGCACACTGTGGGTGTGGCTTGTGGATGGTTATGGGAGCAAAGTGTGGATGGTGCGACAGGTGGACAGTTGCTGGCAATGTAAGGTTCTGGAGGACCCATGTGTTATTGGGATGTGCCATTGATGGGTGCAAGGGGGTGTAGGTGTATATTGGGCAGCCACTGGTGCACAGGGTGACTGTGTGGGGGGTAGGCCATTACCGGGGGGTGACCCAAAGGTGTTGGAGGATGCATTCCTGTGCTCAGGGGCCACAGTGCACATGTTGTGACGGTAGCGCAAAATGGATGGGTGTGGGCGCATGTAAACCTGAGTAACGTGACATGTGCAGTGTACATACTTTTGCTGCCTAGGGTGCTGTGAGCGGAAAATGTGGGCTCCCCATGCAGGAACCCATTAAAAACAACCCAGTGCACCTACGACCAACACAGAGGCCAATGGTGCACTGAGGGTTCCACAGCGTATTTGGCCCATGGGTTGCCTGGGCACCCAGGACACAATGCAAGCCACCACGACATGGGAGTGAGGGACCAGCATGGCAGCCGATGGGAATTGGCTGCCGTTCCCATGGTGGACATGGTTTGAAGGTGGGGAACGACAAGTGGAAGAATGACCATCAGTGGGCGAGAGTGGACGCTGCCCTGCCCACGGCCCAGGGGATGGGGGTAGGGTGGGGGGATTTTGTGATTGTCATTGAAACAAATGAGACAGGGAGCACATGGGGGTCACCGTCAATGGACCACCTGTGTGGCCACTTTATGTACCCCTCCCCCTGCCACCCCTTGTGATCGTCACCGCCCAACCCGTGCGCGATGTTGTCGCCCCCCCCTGCTGGCTGTTGCTGCTGCTGTTGTTGGTGGCATTGCCAGCCTGTGGCTGCTGAAACAATGGGGGAACACTCCCTGCCCCCTCCCTGCTGCCATTCCTCCTCCTGTGGCCTCAGCGATTCGTTCGCATGCTGTGGCCATGCGGGCAGCATGTGAAACGAGGCCAGACATGGACCGCTGCAGGCGCCTTGTCATTCTCATTTGGCGGCGCTGGGTGCGGGCCACAGAGTGCAGTACATGCCGTAAACCTGTGGGGAAAGCCCATAGTACAGTGTGAGATGGGGGAAACAGCAACACATGATCAGAGCCACATCTACCATAGCAACATAGGACACTCACCCTCTGCATCCCGATGTGCTGCTGCTGAGTTGGCCTGCATTTCTGCGATGACGTTGGCAATAGCAGCCAGTGCCTCGTTGCGGTGTTGACGGGGATCTCCCGCAGGCACGTCCCCTGTGCCTGCATTGGGTTGTGTCGGGTCCACATCTGCTATATCTGGGACCTCCATGTCCCCATCACCCAGGGGTGCAGCCTGCCCCTCCTCACCCACATTGACGACCTCTGCCCCTGTGTCCACGGGGCTTGCTGGATCCACATCTGCTACCGCGGGTGGCTCCTCCTCATGCCCGATGGCGCTGACATCACCTGGGTGCCACAGGGTTACACTCGTCAGAGGGGTTGTCTCGCTGCCTGCCCACCCCATCACATACCCCCTCAGGCATCTGTGTGTTGATGATCCACGTGTGTCTTGCCCATGGCTGTTGTGGCAGCCCACTACGTTTGTGCACATCCCATGCAAGTGTCCCCTGTGGTCCGCCTTCCCAGGCCCCTCCCCACACCCCTGGGTGCTGACGCACACCCCTGCCAAGGCCATCACCACCCTCATCTTGACCCCACCCAGCATTTCCATAGCAGGTGCAGTGTGTCTCCAGGTAGGCCCACCCCGTACCCGTGTGGCCCTCGTGCTCATGGCAGCCCTGCCACGTGAGGCATGCAACATGTTGACACCCTCTGCTGTCAGTGTGGTTTGGACACCCATGCCCAGTCCCCCATTCACTGCATACTGCCACCCACTGCCACCCAAGGACAGACACCCCCCATCGTGGCTCCTGAATGGGTGTTCCCTCTGTGTCCCAGTTTGTCCCCCTCGTCCAGGACAGCCACGTACTGCCCCCCCCCCTCTGTTTTATCGCAAACTTTTGGTCAGCAGTTCCCCCTTACCTGCCTGTGGGTGGGCCGTGTCCAATGCAGCGGGGAGTCCGTGTACATACATGGGCCCAAGTCGATCTGCCAGGTGTCGCTCCAGGTCAGTCAGTTGTGCTACGTGAGCTGGGCCCCCTCCAGTGCCTTGTGCCCCACGACGCTCACGCACCAGCTCTGCCCTTACATGGCGCTTAATATCACAGAAGCGCTTGCGAATGTTCTCTATGTCGCGGTGCGGGCCTTCTGCTGCTGCCACCGCTGCCTGACCTCACTCCATGCCCTTGTGCGCATAGCAATGGTCAGGGATGAGCTCTGCCGCCCAAACAGCAGGTCGTACCACTCAAGGATGTTTGCCAGCAGGAGGTCATTTTCCTGCTGCTGAAACGTACGGCCCTGCGACGGCTCTCTGCCGGGACAGGGACCCTCGGCTGGCATGGTCTCACACCTGAATGGCCACCTGGAGCCTGCTGCACCCCAGATGGTCCTGCAACCTCGTCCTGTGCAGATGTGGCTTGTGCTCCTGGGGGTGGGGGCTGGTCCTGTGGATGGTCCATCTCTTGTGTCTCTTGCGCCTGCATACTGCTGAGTATGGCTCTGCTCAAGGGGTTAGCCATACAGTGTCAATCATACATATAGGTTATCATGGGGTGTGGCTCGCGAGGCATTGCCTACGCGCACAGCCACGTGTGCCGTGGGCGCGTTCCTACGCGCCTTGCATCGCGCATTGGTACGCGCAGGAAGTGACATCATATGTGGCATTGGTACGCGCAGGAAGTGACATCATATGTGTGCGTTTAAGCAGTAATTGCCCTTTCATGGATTCCTCCTACACATCCCTTTAAGGCTGTTTAGTTGTGTGTAATGCTGGTGCACAGGTACACATTTTTGTTATGGTTATTTTTATCTGCGCCGTAGTGGTAGCGCTGGCTGATGCAGCACTACGTGACACGTACGCGACCTCGCTCTGACGTTGCACGCGTTGGTACGCGTGTCGCACCGCGTCCTCCGTTGCTTGCTCATGGGCACATGCATTCTATGTCATTCCTGTATTGGCGTCTGGGTGTGGCTTCAAGTGTGATACGCAGTTTATATACACCCTGCGACATCGCTCGGACCTCACCTACATGAGTGTGACAGGTAGATGATTATCCACGGCTGCATTATGGGAGCGCGCGACACAGCGTGCACTGCACTTTCATACAGGTACAATTTCTATTTGTTGTAATCTGGATCCTTCTATTTCCCCAGGTGAGTGGCAATCATGTGGTGTCCATCCCCGCCCACACCACTATTTCTAACCCTGCTATCCTCCAACCTGTGTCTATCATGGCTCATACTGCGCATGCAGCAGGTGGTGCAGTGGTTGCATTGGTCGAGCTGGCGGACCTGCTTTTCCAGGAGGAGGGAGATGTTTTTCCTGGGCAGCGGCCCTGGGCATGGGTGCAATGCCACTGCAACTCAGGCCTGCAGCTGTGGGGCCTGCACAGGCAGCTGTGGGTGACCAACGGTGCCGTCGGCGTGCTGAGCTCCAACAATGCCTGGGGCGTCTCTACAGGCCCAGGGTCTTGCTCCAGGACCTGAGAGAGGGCCAGGTATTCTCCCTCTACCGGCTGGACACAGGAGCCATTAGGGAGCTCTATCAGGAAACTCAGACCTGACCTTTGAGCCCCTGACTGCCCCGGTCACATGCTATACCGGGTATGACCAAGCTCCTGGCTGCCCTACATTTCTTTGCCTCTGGCTGTTTCCAATCCTCGGTGGCAGCAGTGGGTGGGATGAGTAGGCCCACCTTCTCCCGCTGTCTCCACCAGGTACTGCGTGCCATGGTCAGCCGGGTTGGGAATTACATAGCAATTCCCAACGGTAGGCAACATTGGGCGACCCTGGCACAAGCGTTCCATAGGATTGCTGGAATACCACACGTGATGGGCGCTATAGATTGCACACATGTTGCCCTTGTCCCGCCACGTGACAGGGAGGTTGTGTACCGCAACCGCAAACCTTCCATTCCCTCAATGTGCAGGTTGTCTGTGATGCAAGTATGCATATCCTGAATGTGGTTCCGCGTTTCCCAGGGTCTGCCCATGACTCCTAATCCTGCAGAACTCGGCAGTGTTTGGCCAGTTTGAGACTGGTCAATATGGTGACTACGTCCTGCTTTGGTGAGTATTCAGCGCATATGACATACACCTACTGTAGGTGGGTGTCTATACTGAATTGTCACCATTCTCCACTGCTTGCCTGACCTTGCAGCATTATTTCTGGTGTACACTGTTGGGTGTGGCTCACTACCTCATGCTGTGTCACTGGTGTCTTGGTCACAGACATATGTTTCGTGACACCCATCTCTCTGTCTCAGATGTGTTTTGTTTGCTCTCACATGTGTGTCCCAGCGGCCATGTGGTTTTCAGTTTCTCTGTGGCCTTTCCCTTCTTTATTCCGATCAAATGTGTCCAGGGGCGACCGTGCTGCATATGCTGTGTCCCCTCCATGCCTGTGAGCTACACATGCAACCTGCCCATGGCCTCCACATCTGGGCATGGGCATACTGCACTGGCAGTTGTTCCCATGTCTCCCAGTGGGGTCAGTCACTTGGTCAGACCATATGTTGCATGGCTGTCGGTGAGGCACCCTGGGGGGGGGCATAGACCCATCCTCATGGGGGTCATTCTGTATACGCGGCCTACTCTCTCTAGCCATGCTGTGGGCTCGACAAGGGTTGTGCTGTGGCCGGTTCACCTAATACACATGTCTGCTGCATGTCTGGGCACCGTCTTTGGGGTCCCCTGTCACCACCGCCTGTTGCTTCCCCCACACCACCCACGTAATGTATCCCAGTGGCTTGTGCTGTGTATGCGCCAGATCGGGCCAGCCACCTACTTGCACCCCTGTGCCTCCCTGCACCCCCGTGTGCTACTTGACAATGTCCGGCATCTTGCCTCACAGCTACCACCACTGCTCTTTGTCGCCACAGTTCTTGCACATGTCCTGTGTCACAGTTACATGGGTGTGCCCTGCCACTATCGGCATGTCATGGTCATTTGCCACTGCCCTCGACAGCCTCTGCTGCACTACCACTGTGTGCACTGCGTTTGCCTCATATCTGTGTGCATGGCCTCTCGGCTGTCCAGTTCTGAATTGCTATGTCTGTCATTCCATTGTTGGCTCAGCATGCATGTGACATTGCACCATTATTTTCTGCAGGTGATGCAGGATATGGGTGTCGCACCTGGCTGCTCACCCCTGTGCGTCTCCCTCGGACAGGTGCAGAGATACGGTACAATGAGGCCCATGCCTCCAGTCGCTCAGTGATTGAGCGCACCTTTGGCGTTCTCAAAAGTCGCTTCAGGTGTCTGGATAGGACTGGCGGGGCCTTACAGTACGGACCGCTGACTGTGGCAAGGATCATCATAGCCTGTTGCATCCTCCACAAACATTGCTCTCAGGCACAATGTTCCAGTCGAAATTAATGAGGATCTTGGGGTGGATCCTATGTGCCCTCCTGCACCTGGCCATGGTGACACACGTGCGGGGATGGCAGCCATGCAACAGCTGATCGAGGAGCTCTTTACCTGTAAGTTATGGGTGTGCTGGGGACGTGTCTCTGGGTTAGCTATGTGTTAGGTGGTGTGCAGATTGTGCAGCACTGCCAGCTAATGTCTCCATATCTCTGTCCTGTTCTTGGCTCCACAGGATGAGCTTCTGTGTTCCAGGTCCACCCGGTCTGCCGTAATATGCTGCCAGCAGCTGTGCTGCATGTGGGGAGTGTGTGTTCATATCTGCATCCTTCCTGTTGGCTCGGGTGAGTTGCCAGGTAGTGGGGATTGCATGGCAGTCATCACGTCTAGACACATATATGTTGTTTTCTCTCCACTGCTCCTATGGTGCTGCACATGTATTTGGACCACTGCTCCTTCACCCTTCGCTTCCATCTGTCACACATGTGGCCTTTACCTGTTCACATCTTGGGGGTCTGCATGGTGTATCTTGCACACATCTTGTGCGGCTGTGTGTGTGCTCTGGCACAGGACAGTGTATAGTCGGAGGGTATGCTGATCAGCCACTGCCATTGGGTCATTGGACAGATTTGTGCCACTCATGCATGTGATGTGCTGTGTGTCCTCCATTTGTCGTTCAGTGTTTGGGGGCAGGACATCTGGGCTTCGTGCATGCGTACCTTCTCACACTGTGTATGTTCCTGATTCTTATTGACCTGTCTACATGACCATTCAGTATGCGCTACCCTGCCTATCTGTGTTGTAGGGATGTGTTTGGCCCCCTCCACAATTATGTTCCTGCATCCATATGTTACCTTCTGCTGGTGGGCGAATGTACATTGTGCACATGTGTCATATATGTTCCTCAGATGGGTCACAGTTTTGATGGTGATCCAATGTACATCAACATTGTGTTTCCGCAGGACACACTGCACCATGGACATGTTCCTCTCACAGCTACCCATGCAGACGTGGTGATGTCCGCCGTCCATTGGTGTCTGGATCCACTATTGGGGCTGTTTGTGCTTTTGCCTGACACGGACATTCCCAGTCAGGCCACTGGTGTACCTTTCAGGTAGCCCTCGCCTTCCATCGTCTGGGACATACACGACATGCTTATGCTGCATTTTGGCTATTGCTCTCAGGCTGTCGTTAGTTGTTATCTAGTTATGTCACCGCTGCTGCACATGCCCTGGACCCCTGCGGTGTATGCGTGTCATGTGCATGTACATGATCATATTGGGATGGTGCCGTGGTCTTCACTGACATCTACTTCAGTGGTCCATGTGCAGTGTGCTCAGTGTTGTGGCCATGTCATGTGGTGCTATCTATGCATTCTGTGTGTGGCTGTTTTTATGTGTGTGTCTCCTTTCTGTCCTCCAGGTGTCGTGGGTGTGTGTGTCAGTCCCTTACCTGATATCTGCATCTTTTCACACAGGACACAGGCAACAATGTTGACACATGTGTTCCACTGCATCCTGTGATCACGTCATCCATATGTGTTTGGGCACAGCACCCATGTGAGCATGTTCCCGGATGTTGGCGACACAGGGGGATAGTCCTCTGCACGTTGGACACAGGCCTTTTTCTCATACTCTTTGCTGGCCTAATTGTTACTGTTCCTGCGGTGCCTGGCCTGTCATTGCTGCCCAGACCTGTTTGGGTGTTTACTCTTTTGCAGTAGGGGGGTGTTGAGCTGTACATGGGTTGGTGATTTCTGAACTGTCACTGTTGGCATGGCATGTGGCCTTGTCACTCTGCATGCTTTCTCCAGGAGTCTTATGTTTGATGGGGATGGTGTCTGGTGTGCATACAGTGCGTGCATACACTGTGCGGTCATGTCATGTTGCGACCCTTAACCTCACATATTACTGGCTGTTTCCAACGTCTGCTGGTTTCGTGGCTTTGATTTTTGGGGTGCCAGCAGGGGGTGGTTAGGGTGTGTAGGCTCCACAGGCATAAACAGGTGGGTGGCGTTGTAACGTGTTGTGGGTGTGTCCTTGTGACGTTGGCTGCCACACAGGACCCATGTAGTTTTTCACGTCATATGGTGCACCGGACTGCAGAATATGCTTTCTGCTTGGGTCTGGTGATTGGCTGTTGGGGACAGATGTATGCACATTCGTGGTTTGGCATATTTGGTGGTTGGGTCACCCCATTTCATTGACACTTGGGTGCTTGACGTTTTCGGTGACACCTGCACGTTGTCTGTTTCTTCCTTGTTTGCTGCTTACTTGGCCATATCATGTGTGCAGCCCCATCACATCTCCACCCACCCATCCATGTTTAAGCTGTTCATGTCCGTGTGGCATGTTTGCTGTCCATGTGCCACATTGTCTGGACTGATGGTACTGCTCCTTCTGGAGTGGTGCATGTGATGAGCTACCTGTGCACTGGTTCTGCTGATGTGGGTTAGCCTGGGCCTCATCCCTGATCTGGTTGGTGATTGACATGCTCCTCTTTTAGTCCAGTGCCCCTTTCCACAGCCCATCCACATGGGCCTCCATTGGCGTATCCAATTCCACCCCTCATGTGTCACTTCCCTAATCAATTGCATGTTGTTTACAGTACATTCTATCTCCTGCTGTGTGTGTGTGTGTGTGTGTGTGTGTGTGTGTGTGTGTGTGTGGACATGTTCATTTGTGTCTTCCAACCCACCTGTGGACTGTGTTGTTGGCTGTGGACCCCTCCTCCACATGTGTACTGAATCTTGCCTACGCTCTGTGGTTCCATCTCCTGACACGCAGCTGTGGTCTTTGATGTTGGCATGCTGTGGTCCTGTCTGCATCCATTTCTGTGTGGCTCAGTGTTTTTTCAGGTCATCTCTTTACTCCAGTGGTTTCCATCCGAGTGGTCATAGCTTTGCACTCTCTCTGTTCCTCTTTTCCTCTGCCTTTCCCGCACTGATACCTGTTGTCGCTGTAACACTGGTTTCTTGGCTTCTGCGACCTGTCCGGGCATATTATCGTGATCACATTTGCTGTTCCTCCTTTGGTCCATGTATTTGCATCATTGTGGGGTGAGGTGTCATGTATGTTGCTGTGGACTGTTGCCCCGTATCCTACCCTGCTACCGTTGTCTACATAGCATCTCGTTTTGCTTGTTGGTCCTGTGCCTGCTCTGCATTTTCTGCTCACTTCCATGGCCACCTCACCCTCCACTGGGGGACACATATTCTCCTCACCTGCCACACACTGTTTTTCCAGTACACCAGGGTGCCAACACCCTTTGCTGTGATGCTGTTGCTACCGGCATGTTTGTCTGCGCTGATGCCACACACGTGTGATGCTGTCAGGTTTGAGGGTCCGTTAACTCCCTGCTCGCCCTCCATCTGTCGCCTGTTCATTGTCTTTACTGTGGGCTCTAGGTGGTGTTTGTGCTACATCTGTCTCTGTTCCACACATGTCCTGCAGGCCCTCCAGGCACCCCTTGCAGCCTCTAGGGCACATTGACCTTTGCAAACATACCATCTCTGGTGCACCGTGCCATATTGTTCTAAGGGACACAGTTCCATCAGCACTCTCCTGTCCCGATTTACCTCATATTGCAGTTAACGTTGGACACCTGTCTTGACAGTGTCCTGGTACACCTTTTCGGCCTTCTTCTTGGCCACACTGTTGGGCTACTGTCGTTTGATGCTCTATGCCAGTGGCGCACATATTGCTATCTCCCTTCCGGCCCAGGCGCTGTGAGGGCGCCGAACCCCCTCCTATGGTCATCTCTGGACTGCTTCTGTGCATCTGCAGTGCACCATGGGTACTGTTGCATACACCCATATCCTTAGCACCCCAGCAGGCACCTTGGGTGTCGACATGGCGCCCCTCGGTGCACAGTCAGGGGGTTCTGGTTCAGGTGTTACGGACATCTGCATTTTCTTGCGCACACTAACCATAGTATGTTTGTTATTGCTTTTGCTTTTGCCAGTGACATTCTGTTTTGCAAAGCGGTCTGTGATGTTATTGGGCCTTCTATATTTGGTAATGATCATGACCTTGGTCTTGATTGTGTTTGCCATATGCCCTTGTTTGCTGAGACCCTTGCATTGTTTCTTATTCAGGCAGCCCTTGCATGTACATAGTGCGACTTCTGTGATTTTCGTTTGGGTGATTGGGTCATTTGGCAGTTTTGCTCCAGGAGCTGGCCACCTCATTATTGTGACTGTGTTATGTGCACTGGCAATATGAGCATTTAGTTGCTTCCATGCTTGGGGGGGGGGCCTAGGTCATGGGTTTTTTGACACACAGTGGGTCATTGTGAGCCCCGTGGGGGGCCTTTTGTTATCTTGCTTTACATTGCTGCTGACAACAACAGAGCCCTCACGCTGCAGACTCCTCACAGTGACTCATCATGGACCCTGTAACATGCCCTATGGGGCGCTTTGTGAAACGCCCTATAGGGTGCTGTGGCAGACAGTGAACATTAGCCTTTGCCCTCTGGTGTGGCTTTCATAAGGTTACACCAAATGACACCTTCAGGTTACATCCCTGTGGGTGGGTGTTTGCCAGCAGTACTTGTTGGACGTACAAAACAGACTACCTATGACATTACTGATCTAGTGTAGGGGTCATGACGCACACTCATCCACAGATACGCCCGCCTTGCAGGGACACATCCACTTAGTACAGGGCCCATAGTTGTGGCACACAAAGCATGTCCTGGTGCTGTTTGCTGCTGGATTCCCATGGCAGGGCAATTGGGTTCTCCCCTGCATTGTTTCTGGTACAGTTTGACGTGTTCTTTCCTTTATTACCTGATTTGTGTATATATTTGCCTTTGTACGTTTCACACACCCGGTTCTGGCTGCAGATTCACAGCGTTTTTTACCTTTGGGGACTGCGCCTCTTTGGATTACACGGATACTCCCAACGAGGGGTGGTGGGCATTTTTTCATACCTCTCGGGTTCTTTGTGTCAGAAAAAAACAATAGGGTTATCTATGGTTTAGACAGAGGGGTGACTGGTTCTACATATGTGTGATTACTGTTTGTGGAGGGTACTGTTGCAGGCAGCCTTGGTCCTTTGGGCACACAGGGGGAATTGCACTCACAGACCCTGCACCACCAGGCAGTTCCTTACCCATTGTGCTAATGATCAGTCTGCCTTCACAGACACATATTCTAGCTTCTTCTGGGGCACCCTGTTGGGATACTGTCTGTTGCTACTATGTGCAGTGACGCACACAGTCATTTCACCGTACCATACCAGGGGGCTATGTGGGTACGTACCCCTTCTTGTGTTCATCTCTGGACTGCTGGTCTGCATGTGCAGTGCACCATGGGTATGCCTGCATTGGTACAGATCCTGGCCAGAACAGCAGGCAGTTGGGTGGTGTCCTGCTGCCCTTCAGTAGACAGCCAGGGGGTGGTTAGCAGCTATGAGGCTGCAGGTCAGTGGGTCATTCATTGCCTGTGGAGCCAGTAGTCATGGGCTCAGACCCACAATGGACTCCTTTTATAGGGCTGTCTGCTGCATTATATGTTTTACATACACAGGACTGCTACCGGCGACAGCCCCTCCGCGTAATATTACCTTACTGAGCCTCATGGGCCCACCATGTGTCACCTTATCTGGCTCCCTTTACGTTCCCTTATGGACTGCTCTATGGGGGACATTTTGATGTGCCTCAGTGGACACTCCACTTTCTAATGTGGCCTATGTTGTGCGTTATGGGGTGCCTTCTGCAGCAACTTTGGGTACGCCACTGTGTGGGTGTGTTTGCTAGCAACCCTGCAACACATACAAGACATATACATGCCCCCTCACTCACTATATAATGTGTGTGTGTGTGTTTGCTTGCACTCCTACAAAAAATAAACCATATACATGCCCCCTCACTCACTGTATCATGTACAGGATGCTGCATCAGCCATCCTTCTGCATCTGGCACCCTGGGGACTCGAACCCATTATGCCTGTATCAGCAGTCACTGCAGTAACCATTGTGCTACAACTCTGTATCAGTCATGTACGTATGCTAGCAACCCTACAACACATACAAGACATATACATGCCCCCACACTCACTATATAATGTGTGGGTGTGTTTGCTTGCACCCCAAAAAGAAAAAGAACATATACATGCCCCCTCACTCACTATATAATGTGTGGGTGTGTTTGCTTGCACCACTACAAAACAGACGCAACATATACATGCCCCCTCACTCACTATATGATGTGTGTGTGTGTTTGCTTGCACCCCTACAAAAAATAAACCATATACATGCCCCCTCACTCACTGTATCATGTACAGGATGCTGCATCAGCCATCCTTCTGCATCTGGCACCCTGGGGACTTGAACCCATTATGCCTGTATCAGCAGTCACTGCAGTAACCATTGTGCTACAGCTCTGTATCAGTCATGCATGTATGCTAGCAACCCTACAACACATACAAGACATATACATGCCCCCACACTCACTATATAATGTGTGGGTGTGTTTGCTTGCACCCCAAAAAGAAAAAGAACATATACATGCCCCCTCACTCACTATATAATGTGTGGGTGTGTTTGTTTGCACCCCTACAAAACAGACGCAACATATACATGCCCCCTCACTCACTATATGATGTGTGGGTGTGTTTGCTTGCACCCCTACAAAAAATAAACCATATACATGCCCCCTCACTCACTGTATCATGTACAGGATGCTGCATCAGCCATCCTTCTGCATCTGGCACCCTGGGGACTCGAACCCATTATGCCTGCATTAGCAGTCACTGCAGTAACCATTGTGCTACAGCTCTGTATCAGTCATGTATGTCTGGGTGGCTTCTTATGCTTAACGCGCAGTGACCCGCTAACACGCCCTGTATCGCTCGTTAGTTTTGTAATGCGCGGTAGGTGTTCGGCTGTCCCGCCCATCTCCTTATTTGGGGGTTTGTCTTATTAACGCGGATCCTAACGCGAACTGCACTAACGCGATTTAGTAAACATACCCCATAGTGTTAATTGTAATTTGGAGATAGGTACTAAGGGTAGGAAATTTTTAGATGCTCACCTGATTTTTTGGAGTACATGATTATTGGCACCCTTATAAACAATTCAAATCGGTTTGAAAAGAAGAGTCATATCCCCATTGCAGTAAAATTAGACTCACCTGTGATCAATTGTCAGTACTCACATGACTTGAATCAACCAATGAATGATAGCTCTAATGTTTAAAATGGCCACATTGACTGCCAGTTCCATTTTTACAATGGTGAAGACAAGAGAGCTGCCTGAGACCATCAGAAAAGCTATTATCACCAAATATCAAACTTCCTGTGTCTACAGTTTGCAATGTTATTAAGAAGTTTTCTGCTCATGGAACTGTCAAGAACCTCCCAGGATGTTGTGGGAAGAGGAAAATTAATCCAAGAAATCTTCGAAGGTTAGTGCGAACTGTTGGAAAAACACCACGTACAACATCCAAAGAGCTTAAGGCTGATCTGGAGCAATCTGGATTGGTGGCTTCAACCCACACCATGCACTGTGCACTAAAGAAAGAAGGACTTTATGGGTGAAGTCCAAGGAGGACCCCACTGCTCAAAAACAGACAAAAGGGCATATCTGATCCATCTGGGAAAATGTTCCGTGGACAAAGGAAGCCAAATTGAGCTCTTTGGCAATGCAAACCAGTGATACATTTACAGGCAAAGAAATAAAGCATATAAGGAAAACAGTCTTCCTACAGTTAAATATGGTGGAAGTTCCGTAATGTTGTGGGACTCTTTTGCTGCCTCAGGAACTGGAGGCCTGGAATGTATTAAAGGAATCATGAAGTCAGAGGACTACTAAGGTATTTTGGAGCAAAATGTGCTTCCTAGTTTCAGAAAATTAGGTCTGGGTCGAAGGTCATGGATCCTCAAGCAGGACAATGACCCAAAACATACATACAAAAGTACAAAAGAATGGTTATAAAGAAATAAACGGACTGTTTTAAACTGGTCAGTCCAATCCAGAACCTTTGGAAAGAGCTGAAATCTGCCACTGGTAAAAGGAATCCTGGAAACATTCATGAGCTGGAACAAATCACAGTTGAAGAGTGGAAGAAACTACCAGCAGATAGTTGTGTGAAACTTATAGATGGCTACAAGAAATGTTTGGAGACTGTCATCACTGCCAAGGATCGTGCAACCAAATACTAGTGAAGGGTTCCATTAATCCTGTCCAGAACATATTTAGTTTTTTTTCTCAGAAATTACTACATCTAAGTTGCACAGACATCTTTTTTTTGTTGTATACCTTTGAACATACAATGAAAATATTATGATGACAGTTGGAACATTTCCAATTATTTCTCAAGATATTGTACACAATATACCTAAAATGCAAGGGTGCCGGTAATGCTGACCACACTATAAGTGCAACTGCGTGCTGTGCAGTGTGGCATGTTAATATAATGCAACCCACAGGATGTGCTCCTGTGTGTTATTGCAGCTGAATCTGGGAATCTATTTTATAAAGACACATTAGGGGCTCGATATTCAAAAGGCATTTACATGGTTTACAGCCCAGTAAACCATGTAAATGCCCTAGATGAGGTTATTCAACAGCAACTACATGGTTAGTGCCGTTGAATATCCCCATCTAAGTCCCCTACGAGCCTCGATGCTATCTGGTTAGCATCAGGGCATGTTAGGGGTGTACCGGGCAGAGCAGAGGCAGAGAATGGCGCTAACTGTGCAGCAGTGATATTGGCTGCTGCCCGATTAGTGATTGGTACCTTAAAGATAAGCGAGGAAAACCCTCACCTATCTTTAAAGCACAGATCGCTAACTGGGCAGCAGCCAATATTGCTGCTGCACGGTTAGCTTCAGCAGCTCCCAGCTTTGGTGGTGATCACCAGTACTTTATTTGATTATGATCATCATGCAAAGGAATTAACACAACGATTGTTACAAAGAGGGTATCCCGGTAATGTCATTAGGCAAGCTCGTTTGAGAGCACATTTCACTCATAGGGAATGGCTTCTTACTTCGGAGGCCCATAAAGAGACAGATGTTTCAGGGATTTGTCAGACGGCTGCCTAGGGTGAGAACTTACACAATCTTGACGATGCATATATTCATATGAGTCTTGCAAGGTATTGTGGGTAATGTAGTTCATTCACTCCCAAACACAGCTGAAGACAATAATTGAGTTGTGATACCAGTGGTAAGGCCAATAAAATACTTCTTTTATTGATGGGGTTTAATTCACCCAGCACAAATATGCTTGGTAGCAATATAAATGAGGTTACTTGCTTGCAGTGTTTAAATGGATAACATAAAGTCACAAAGCAAATCAGAAAACAACCTTCAGCTTGTCAGGCAATTAGCTAATGTTTTCTTAGCAAATAATTACCAAATAAAAAGGCACAAAGAAATGAATAAACTTTGCTTTGTAGGTTAACTTCTGCTTATTTTCCACGCAGATCCCAGCAGTGATTCTCCCTTGCTCACACACACAATCAGGTGCAGCTTTAATTACTATCAATTGACAGCTGAAACCCTTTAGTTGGCTGGCTGCTACTGTGTGAACCCAAATCCTGCTTTAAGAGCTGTTTTGCAGTGGAAATAAGAACAAAGTTAGGTTTCTTTGTGATGGCTGATGTGTTTGCTCACAGAAAGCTAGCAATAGCATTTAGATAGAGAACAGTCCATGTAATTAATAGTTTCATCTGCTGTATCTCCCCCTTCATCAATCAGCATAGAGTCACTATCATACATTGGCACAGACGAGTCTTTCATTAAGGCACTATCATGAGAATGCTTATTCCCTTGCTGCCATTCTCTATTATAGATAGGGTCTGGATCAGTGTTCATACCTGAGCCTCTCCTGCTATCATAATTCCTCTCTGTATAGCCTGGCCAGTATGTAATCCAATTCTGATGTCCAGCCTTCCAATCTTGATCCCTGGACACTGGATCTTTCCTCACATACCTTCTGGCATAGGTCTGAATGTCCTTTCCACGTGCAGTCTTCTCTCTTCCAGGTAGCCACTGGTGATTCCTATCTCTGCCAATCCATTCCTCTGGCTGACTCCAGTCCAATGGACTCTGCTGGCATTTGGAATACCTCCCAGTATAGGTACTGCCTTGGACTCTCCCAGACCATCCAATGGGCTTTCTTCTCTTCCTTCCAGAGAGTTTCCTTCTTTCTCTATCCGCTTGGCTTGGCTTCTGTTTCTCCAGGTGATACTGGTGCTTGAGCTTGGAGCTGTTGCTGTATCTGTGTCTGAAGCTCTTCCTGAAGCTGTTATCTCTAGAATAAGCTCTATTCTTATTCTGTCCTAATGTGTGCTCCTCCCTAACACAGCGCAGCTGTGTTGAATCAGGCCCTGCCCTTTGAGATGAGTGCTTAGGGATTACCTCATAGCTCTCTTGATTGCACACACGTTTTCTCACTTCAGCCCCTCTCATGGCTGCTGGAAACCTGGTGCATTCTGGGACTGGTAGTCTTTTATGTGAAAACTCTGTTTTCTTACTTCTACCAGAACTGACAGGTTGCTTGTTCAGAGTCACATCATCTTTTCTATAGCTCCTACCTGAGCTATGATAAGCTTCCTTATCACAGATTTCATCTGATCGGATGGATAAAGTAATTGGTATTTTACCTTTTATGTCACATACAGTTAAAGTGCGACGAATCTTGCAAAAACATTGTCATCTTTTGTCACTACATCCTTGTTTTCAAAAACAGCTACAGATTGCATATACTAGAGGCCCTAATCTTCGAGATTTAGTAGGCAGTACATCTTCCCTTAGAAATAAGGGTGAAATTACATCAGTTACTGGGCTGGGACATTATCCTTGTGAACATTGTGAATACTGTTCTCGGACTATCACTGGTAAAGAATGGGAGATTCTGAAAAATGACTTTATGCATGTATCTAAATGGTTGACTACATGTTCCACTTCTTTTGTGGTATATGTTTTGATATGCCCTTGTGACAAGATTTATATAGGACGTACAACTCGAGTGATACGAAGACGTCTACAAGAACATGCATCCAGGGTCCGTAATAATGTTTTAACGGCCCCTTTAGTTCAACATTGCATTGATCATCAACATCTGTTTACTGATTTTTATTGGAGGAATTTGGATCATGTCCCTGAAAATCCGTGAGGAGGTGATAGGGAACAACGGCTCCAATTTTTTGAGCAGTCTTGGATCTTTAGGTTGTCTTCATTAGAGCCAAGGGTTTAAATCATGAATTAGCTTGGGCTAGTTTATTGTGACGTAGCTATATTTGATTGGTAAATGGTTCCTTTTAATCATTAGCTTATGCATCAGGTGGTTACAAAGATTCGACTGAGTTGTGAGCGCATCCCGAAAGTTGGTGGGAGCCATTTCTATTTCGCAGCGGTATAGAGCGTTGATACAGGACCTGAAGGAAATTGTTTGGTCCTAAACACAGTACTGTGTTCGGATCTGACTGTGGACATTTGGGAGAACAAAATGATTCTTCCCATTCACAATGGAGCTACGGTATCGATCAGATGAGTACTAAGAAGGTTTTTTGAACTCTAATATTAGATTGATATGCCAGGAGCTCGGTTTGAGCGATACTTTATGAGTTTTGATATTTGAAGTGTGTAGAGGCACTTAAAGGTGTGCATTATCTCACAGTTTCTGGTTTTTATGGGTTGAACCATGATTTGATTAAAAGGGAAGTTACGCTTCAAGAGGGGATTTCCCCTCAAGGCAAAAACTTCCGACAAAATATATCTCTTTACAATTCAGATAATTCATTACACTCTAGATTGGGAGAATGTTAAGTGATAGAGTGAGGTTATTTGGTATTAGTTTGGGTTGCCTGTAAATTCAGCACATGTCATAAAGGAATATGCTCTGTGGACAAGCAGGAAGTAAGCCCTCATGTATGGGTGACGTCTTCAATGGAGCCCTGTGTAGGAATCCTCCACAGCTTCCATTGGAACTTCTGGGAGGCTCCAACATGCAAGGGTGCTTGCCTTCCCACCTGCCACGGCGCCATCTTCTCTCAAGTCTTCTTTTTTCCACAGAGCCTCTAGGATGTGTTCTGCATATCGGTGGAAAAAGTTTGATTTTTCTCTGTGTTTTTTCCACGGCTGGTGACATTGAGCCATTTGGCCTTGCTACGTCCGTGTTCCCGGACATGTCCAAGCCAGTCAGCGGCTTTAAAAAGTGTGCTAAGTGTGTAAGCACCATTTTGGTCACTGACAGGCATAATTGGCGCCTGCTGTGCCTTGGGCCCATCCACCAGCCCGTCTCATGCAATATGTGCCTGCAGATGACAAGGAAGGGCCAGGAGAAGCAGAAGGAGTCCCTCTTCAGGCCATCAGATTCAGCGTCCTTGTCATCAAAAGATGCCTGAGTACACTCAGAGCTGAGGGGCCACAGTGCCATGGACCGGAGACTCTCCATCAACCTCTGGTTGAAACCTAGGAAAGATCCATCATCTATTCCATCAATGTCAAAGGGGGCATTTGAGCACCAGACCAAGAGCCATGTGTATCAGCACTGGAGCCCTTCCTGATGCAACAACGAAAGCGATGGATGGTAGTGGCCTGCTAAGCTGCTCCAGCAGGTGGAATCAACTCCCAGGGCCCTGGACACCACCAGCAGCCTCCCAATGAACATATCTTTGTGGAGTCTCTGTTGTGGGTGCCAAAATCAGTGGCTGAAGTTGTCATCCCAGCCCCGGTGCCTTCAGAGAGGGCAGTGCTGGATCAATGCCTTCGAGCCATCGAGGCCCACATGGCGGCAGTAACTGGTCATGCAGCCAGCTTGACCCCTGATGCCACCAGTATCATCACCATACTCTGTCCAGCCCATCCTTGAGACCCATGCGCTCCCTGCTGAGGCAGATGCATCAGGTCGGCGGTCAGAATCGTCTTCAGTTCCCATGGTAATCACCTTGTCTAATGTCTCCAGTTCCAATACCCCAGTGCACTAGCATCCCTGTTCAGTGCACAATCAATCCCACCGATGCTTGAGCTCTCCACCTGATCAGAGATAGAGTCAATAGGAGACCCAGAGCTATTTTGACTTCCTGTCGGAGTCAGAATCCAAGACCTAGTCAAGGACATGGTCAGGGCCATCCCCTTCTTGTTGAGTCCAAGGATGAGCCAAGGGCAGAGGAATTGGAGATCCTTCAACCCCAAAAGAGGCAATGGCATTGCCCGTGCACCAAATCTTGCAGTGGCTGCTGTTGAGTCTGTGGGAGAACCCCTTCATGGTGCTGACCATCAGTTGGCAGCTAGACTCTAGGTATCAGGTCCAAAAGGCCCCGGGCTTTGAGATGCCTCAGCTGCCCCATAACATTTGGTAGCCATGAAGCGGATTAAGAGCACTAAGACCCATTACTCAGTGCCCTTAGACAGGGAAGTCAGAACCCCCGATTCCTTCAGGAGGAGATGTTTCCAGAGCTCCATGCTAGTGGCCAGGATCCTCTCCTACCAATTATACATGAGTATGTTCCTTAAGGACATCATCTGGCAAGTTTGGCTCATCACCTCAGAGTGCCTTGATTCCTTCAATGCCCTGGTGGGCCATGGCAAGATTCTCTTGAAATACATGGTTCACACAACCTACAATGCCTTTGAATAAGCTGGCAGGGTTTCAGCTGGGGGCATTGGAGTAGACTGTCCCACTTGGCTGCAGTCCTCGGACCTCAAACAGTAGGTCCAGGACAAGCTGGAGGACATGCCTTGCTGGGTGAGAACCTCTTTGGGAAACCGGTGGAGGAAAGAGCAGGTGAGATTGAGAAGGAGAATGTGACCTTCTCCAGGCTCTCAAGAAAAAAAACATTGACCTCTCGTGCAAGAAGAACAAGGGCAAAAAGATCTTCTACCTGTGCAAGTGCCGGTACTACCTGAGTGCTCAGCTGAAGACGCAGGCTCCGCACCAGCCGCGGGGGAAGAAACCTTAGAAGGCCCAGCCTGCCCCTCATCTAAAGCCAGGGGCAAGCTTTTGACAGGCTCCTCAGGAGCATAGCCAATCTTCTGGTGTCCGAGGGGGTACTCTCACAGGTGGGGGGGGCAGCTCGTCCACTTTGCTCACAGGTGTCCTCTCATTGGCTCGGATGCTTGGGTCCTGCTGATCGTCTGAAGTAGATACATGCTGCACTCTGCCTAGCCACATTGCAGTTTAGTACAGGAGGAGGTCTCGGCCCTTCTGACCGAGCTCGCCATTGAGCCAGTGCCTCCAGCTCAGATTGGGTGAAGCTTCTCCTCCAGGTCCTTTCTGGTCCCCAAAAAGACAGGGGGATTCCAGCTTATTCTGGACTTTAGGAACCTCAACCACTTCTTAGTGCGGGAAAAGTTCAAAATGGTCTCACTAGGGTTGCTGCTCCCTTATCTCCTCAAGGATGACTGTCTATGCTCCCTGGATCCATATACACATATCCTGATCCACCCAGTTCATAGAAAGTACCTCCAGTTTGTTCTGAAGTGTCAGCACTACCAGTACCGAGTACTTCCATTTGGTCTCACATTAGCTCCCAGGGTCTTCACAAAATGCCTCGCAGTGGTTACCGCTTATCTCTGAACCTTGGGTGTCTTCATCTTCCCCTACTTAGATGATTGGGTCATCAAGAGTTCTACCCTTGACGGAGTCTGGCAGTCGGCTCATCTCACTATTTATTTGCTCGACCGGCTGGGATTCATGGTCAACTGCCCCAAGTTGCACCTTCAGCCCTCTCAGCAGATAGAGTTCATCATGGCCTTCCTCAATATGACTCAAGCCCAGGCTTTTCTCACGATGGACCGCATGCAGTGGCTAACAGAAGTTGTAGGCAACATCCAGAAGAAGCACCACATGACAGCAGGAGGAATGCTGAAAATGCTTGGTCACATGGCCTTGATTGTACATGTCACTCTGCTGGCACATCTCTGTATGAGACAGTCTCAGTGGACTTTGAGCATGCAGTGGAAACAGGCCACTGGCTGCCTCCAGGACCAGGTGATGGTCACCGCACCCCTAGTGCAATCCCTACACTGGTGTTTGGAGCCAAAGAACCTGCTATGGGGTCTCCCCTTTCAGACATCATCACCCCAGAAGATTCTAACCACAGATATATCCAAACTGAGCTGGGGAGCTCACCTGGAAGGTCTGCTCTCCCAGGGACTGTGATCCAAGCAGGAGAGCCTGCATCAGATAAACTTCCTTGAGCTCCAAGCCATAGTGAATGCCCTTCAGGCTTTCCAGATGCACCTGGCTAACCGGGTTGTCCTGATTCCATCAGACAAATCAAGTGGCAATGTTCTACGTCAACAAGCAGGGGGGCACAGGATCGTGCCTCCTGTCCTGGGAAACGATTCACTTGTGGATGTTCGCTGCCTCCCATATGATGGAGCTATGGGTGACTTACCTGCCCAATGAGCTAAATGCCCTGGAAGATCACCTTAGCCTGGTCCTCAACAGGAGGGTAGTGGACTGGATCTTTCAAGAGTGGGGTATTCCCATGATAGATCTCTTTGCCACGCCGCATAATGCCTAGGTGGATCAGTTCTGCTCCAGGGTGGCTTCCAGCAGCTGGCTAGCTCCAGATGCCTTCCTCCTCCACTGGGAGATAGGTCTGGTTTACCCATATTCTCTGATCCTGCTCATGGCGAAGACCTTGCTGAAGCTTCAGGCTGACAGGGGTACAGTGATCCTCATCGCTCCATATTGGCCCAGGCAGCCATGGTTTCCCCTGCTGCTTCAAGTCTCTCAGCAGGAGCCTCTCCATCTGAGTTGTGCCCCAGACCTCATCTCTCAGGAGGAGGGACCTTGCTGTACTCCAACACCTGGTCCTTGGCCCTCATGGCTTGGATGCTGAGTGGATAGTTCTCTCGGAACTTAACCTGCCGGGAGATATAATGGAAGTCCTCCTGACCACTGGGCTTCCACACACAGATCTTACATGTTTAAGTGGTGGAGGTTCTCCACCTGGTGCACTGACAGGGACCTGGTTCCCTTCTCCTACTCCTTGGACAAGCTCTTGGAGTAACTCCTGCACCTCTCAAACTCCAGTCTCAAGTCCAATTTGGTCAGAATCCACCTTAGCATGATGGGGCCTACCATCACAGCTTGGAAGGGAAGCCCATCTCAGCTCAGTTCCTAGTGTCTCTCTTCATGTGGGACTTACTCCTCTTTAAGCCTCCGGTCAACCCCCTGCCAATGGTCTGGGACTTTAATGGGGTTTTAGTGCAGCTCTTGTCAGCTCCTTTTAAGCCACTTGCTTCCTGCCCTCTGAAATTCCTAACCTGGAAGATCTTGTTCCTGGTGGTAGTCACTTCGGCATGCCATGTCAGTGAGCTCCAGGCCTTGGTGGCTCACCCACCATACACCAGATTCCATCATAATAGGATGGTCCTGCAAACACATCCATGTTTCTTGCCCAAGGTGGTCTCTGCTTTCCATCTAAATCAATCAGTCGTTCTGTCCACCTTCTTTCCCAGGCCTCACGCCAACTGTGGGGAGGCTGTGCTGCACATGCTAGACTGAAAGCATGCCCTGGCCTTCTACCTCAAGTGGACGAATGTCTGAGCCATGACTGCATCAGTGGCCAACTTGCACTTGGTCTCCAAGGAGATCTGCAGAGCTGCAACGTGGTCTTCTGTCCACACTTTCATAACTCACTACTGTCTGAATGGGGATTCCTGACACAACAGCAACTTCAGTCAAGCCATACTCTGGCATCTGTTTGGGATTTAGGTTCAATTCCTTCCCACCATCCCTTCTGGAGAGAAGATGGCAGGTTGGAAGGCAGGCATGCATGTGTGGTGGAACCTCCCAAAAGCTTCCAATGGAAGCTGAGAGCATTCCCACACAGGGCTCCGTCGGGGACATCACCCATATGTGAAGATTTATTCCTGCTGTCCATGGAGAATACCTACAACAGGTGAGTAACTATGCTTTCTCTTGGGTCAAATAATGCTTTTGGCTAGGTAATCAATCAATCTTTGGCCTTTCCACTGATTCTACCAACTAGTGCTAATTGTGTTGGTGGTCTAAATGATGCTAACATGTCTCCATTGGGAACAGGATATCACAACTCATTTTATGAAGGCCAAAAAATGACCTGAACTGAAAGACTTTGTATCCCAAAGTCATGAAATCCTGGGAGACAAGCATATGACAGCCTATTAAGAGCATCCATGTCTGCAGACTCATATCCCACAACAGACAAGGCCCTGACAGTCATCAGCTCTCCAAATATCAAAGCGTGTTAGTATCTACAAACCCATCTTTTTGGAAATACAGATTTCCAGTTCATCCAAGTGATAAATACATTTTATAGAAAGAAGCTTCTAATATGAAAAGAGAATAAAAACAGATTCTGAGTCAGCCTAGTGCTAGAGGCAACAAGTGGGTCGATTTATTTAGCATTTGGAAAGAGTTTTTGAAATGTTTTACACCTAACAATAGCAGCACATTTTCCTTAGAGGTTCCAACAAGCAGTATGTTGTATTTCTCGTCTCTCTTAGGCCCTTCTTGCATTAAGGAGCATGAGTATATTTGAAGGCAGAGAGGTGGCTTGTGTAGCATTGTAGCATTGCCCCAGGACTATTGATT
The DNA here is from genome assembly GCA_033557465.1 of Ichthyophis bannanicus. Taxonomy (NCBI): domain Eukaryota; kingdom Metazoa; phylum Chordata; class Amphibia; order Gymnophiona; family Ichthyophiidae; genus Ichthyophis; species Ichthyophis bannanicus. Next base: position 23,220 of record JAWIIG010000152.1, read on the forward strand.
AACCTGTAAAGTCTTGCTTCGGTTAACAATGACACTGCTAACATGGAGGCAAACAGGAAGAACACTACAAGAAACTCACATGTCAGCATTTTTAATTCAATCAATCTAAATGATGATTTTCAATTCTCGGAATTCATTGGGTCTAAAGGCTACAGCTGAAACCAAGGACTCAAGTAACATGAAAGGAAGAGTATAAAAAATGAAAGATGGAGAGTCAGCAGCAAGGACATGTGGAATGATAAACTAAACAAGAGAAGCAGAAAAGGAGAAGCAAGCTTAGGAGTCCTTTTGCTGAAGAGTGATAGTTGTCAGCATGGGTTTGTCATGTGCTAAAGGCAAACATTGACAGCTAGCGTTTAGCCATGATAGCGCTACCAGATTTGGAACTAATTATTCATGGTGAGTTAGGGTTGCAAATGGAAGGATTAGGGGTGAAGAGTGGGTATAGTGAGTGCTGCACAGGCAGGGCACCCATACTACCCACATAGCAAGCAAGTTATGCGGGTGCACTCACCGCCACCTCCATAAGCGACATTGAGTGCTCTCACACTATTTTGTGCCATGGCAGGGCCGAGTGCATGCGATAATTGCTGGGAACATCCTTTCCAAGCTCCTGGCAGTTAATGGCGTGGTGTTGCCCTATTGCACCATGGATTTGCGTGTTATGGGCACATTAGGTACAACACTCCAATACCCTTTAGTATAATGGCCCCTAAGGGTCACATGTACTAAAGGGTGTTTTTTTTTTCCATTTTGTGCCTGATTCACAAGTCTTTTATTCCATCCTGTGTCTATAGAAAAAATGTTTTGAGCATCTGGTCCAAGGTGGTGCCATAAATCACATTTTCTCTTTGCATGTTGGCATACGTGCGATCATAATTGATGGTAATATTAAATTCGATTTTATCTATAGTCATCATTCTGTGAGCAGGGTGTTTTGTCCATGACACAGTGATTACTAAAAGATAAAGATGGAGGGGGGTCCAAATGAGCAAAGGGAATCAAATGTTCCAAAGTCCTCACTGCCCAACTGCTCAAGCACAATTTCTTCACTTTCTCTTCCAACAAATTCAGTCCAGCAGCTATGGTCATTTTTTACAAAATCACCTTTATTGGTTTAGCTCCCTAACAATCAGAAAGTACACACAGCAGAAATCAAAATACTAACAAAACATTCAAAGAAAGTGAAAAAAGAAGTCACATTCACTATTCTCTTTAGTTGATAGAGCCTTTATTTTGACCAGGCAGTTCTTTGATATAACCAGGGCTATCTCTGCATTCTCCTTTCATCCTCAGGAGAGACTGAACACACTTTCTTCTCCTTTAGGGCACAGACTCCTTGTTCCATTATGGACCCTTAAGAGTCTCCTCTTTTGCTTGAAAGATACTTACAAAAATAGATACTTCAACAAATATAGATACTCTAAAACCTTTAGCCCCTCTTCCATCACAGCATCTGAGCATGGTATTTGGATGTGCTTATGCCAGGGATCTTTTCTCCTAAGATCCACAAAATATAATTATTTTTCCAATTTCAGCACCTTGGAGCAAATACACCAAAAGAAATATCCAAAAATTCCCAAAACTTTCCTTTCTATCTGCCAGGATGTACCAAGGATTAGTCTTACACAATCCGGACTAGACCTTGCAAGACGTTTAACTGGGATAAACTCCTTGGGTCCCACCAGCTCTTCAGAAACACAGAAGCAGCTTGAAATCCTCAAGAACATCCTGCCTTGGTCCTTCCAGATTTCTTACTACAAGACTTTTTTTTATCAGCTGCACATCCAGATTCTTAAGATTACCCAAGGTCTGCACTCCTCTCCATCTCCTGTTATCTATGTTAGGCCTAGTCAGGCTGGGACATCTCTTTCCTTGGTTTTAGTCCTAGTCAGCCTTGGAGAGAGAGAAAGCTCCCTCCTCATTCTTCAAGCTCTGAGCCCCCCTGGGCTCTAACAACCACTTCCTTATTATGCAGGGCTTTTCATAGTTCCCTCCAAAAATAAAAGTTAGGAGTGCCCACTTTCTGAGACAGACACCATAGCCATCTTTCATTGCATCATTTAATGCACAACCTATGTAAGTGGATTTGTGGTAGCTGCAGGACCCCGACTTACCTCCCCGCGGGGAAGTTAGTTGAGGGTGAGGAAGAGGCGGCCTAGGGGCATAGAGTGTGCAGGCAGTGGGCGATCGCTGGCCCTGGATGTATAGAGCCAATTCTAATGTCGGCCCTGCACATCCAGGGCCGGCGAAATGGCCAGGGAAGTTATTTCACCCTCGGGGTAGAATAACTTCCCTGGATGTTCCGAGGCACAGAAGGGGCTGGGGGGGGGCAAACGTTAAATCCCTGCAGCTCGACCCTGGCCTTAGGAGGCCAGATCGGGGGTCGGGCTGCAGGGAATTAACTTTTTCGTCGGTGGCCGGCATCACGGCATTTAAATGAAGTTGCAGCGTCATGGCAACATGATGCCATGGCGCCGCAGCTCCATTTAAATGCCCTGACTGAGTTAGTCAGGCTTTACTGTATGTGCAGGCCGGTACTGCGATTCAGTCCCAGCCTACACATATAGTGCTGTTCACAATTCTGATCCCGTGGGGTTAGACATGCCCCGCGGGATCAGAATCATGATCTCCTTTGTACGTCTGGGTCAGCTTGGACATACAAAGATCGACGTCAAGAACGGAATTGGGCCCTCCACAAATAAGAATATTTTGGGGCCCTGCTATGCATGTTTAAACACAGGGAGGATAACGTTTCATAGCTAATTTAAGTGCAGGAAGGGTCAGGTGTGTAAGTTCACCTGAGTAAAAGTAGACCAGTATTCAAAAGACTCAGCGAATTAGTGTTAAAAGGGGGGACAAGAAAATTGTAATTGTGCCAGGGAATGGAGGGTGAAATGCATCCTACTAGGCCTATCTACTATTCAAGGGGGACATCACATCACAGTACATGTTAATATCTTTTTGCATGGGGAACAGGATGGAGAGGGATAAGGGGTTAGCTTTACCGTGCCCTGCCCGTCTGGCAGGCAGGTGGTACAGCTGGGAGGGGAAGAGGGGTGGGATAGGAGAGAAGTAAAGATAAGACGGCTTTGGGGGGAAGGGTGGGGGGAGGGTCTTTTCAATAACCTTAGCGGATGGTGGGTGGGTGTGGTGCTGGTGGGGTGTACCACTGATTGCTGCTAAGCGATGGGTAGGTGAGCGGTTGTTTATAATGTATCAAATTAATGAAAAAGCGGGGGGGGGGGCAGGCTATGGACGCATAACAGTTGACTAGCCATGTTGAAGATAATTTCTTTGAATGTAAAGGGTCTCAATTCCCCAGGAAAACGTTCCTTGCTGTTTGCGGAATTGAGATCCTTGAGAGCAGATATGATGTTTTTGCAGGAGACACACCTCCGTTCTAGAAAACAAGGGTGGTTAAAGTGCAAACCTTATCATGAAGTATGGGTGGCCTCGGACACCATTGGGCAAAAGAAGTGTGGCGTGGCCCTGCTATTTCACCAAGGTCTATCCCTCAAAGTAGAAAACGTTAAGAGGGATAATTTGGGGAGATGGCTCATATTGAATGTTCGCTTGGAAGGCCGTTTGCTGACGTTGGCTAACGTGTATGCCCCCAATACAGGTCAGGTGACCTTTTTTGCACAGTTTAAAGCTCAGCTGGCCGAGTTCGCACCGGCTCTATCATACTGGGTAGGGATTGTAATGTTCATTTGAACCCTCATTTGGATTCGACGAGTAAGGTTGGGGGGTTGTCGCGTGGGCCTAGTAAGGCACTGTGGAACTTAATGCAAGACTTAGGCTTGCGTGACATATGGAGAGATACACACAAGGGGGAAAAAAGTAATACATACTACTCACCCGTGCACCAGGTACATACCCGCATTGACTATTTTCTATTAGATCAGCGCCTGTTGGGCAAGAAAATCGAGGCCGGGCACGGGACGCTGACGTGGTCGGATCATGCTTCATGCTGGATCACCCTGCCTGCGGATTTTTGCGGTGAACAGCACCGGCTCTGGAGTTTAGATACTCGTTTTTTACGGCGCCAGCATGCCGTTCAGGACCATGGCCACTTTCTAAAAGAATTTTTTGAACTGAACGATACTGGGAAGGTTCCCTTGCCAACGGTATGGGAAGCCTTTAAGGTTACCGCGCGGGGTCATTTGATAGCAGAAGCCGCCCAAACTCGGCGGGCCTGGAAGCAGGAATCTTGTCAACTAGAGGAAGAGTCTCGGCAATTTCAATTGGAGCATGCTCGGACAGGCTCTAAACGTATCTTGCGCCAATGGCGGGCAGTGCAGGCTAAGTTGGAGGCATGCAGGCAGCGTAACTTGGATAACATAAGACGGAAAATGCGCCAAACCTTTTATGAGCGGGGGAATAAAGCTGGTCGGTATCTGACCCTAAGGCTCCACCAGCAACACACCTCGAGGGTAATTCGTGAATTTCGAGATTCTCAGGGACATAAGAGGGTGATCTCCAGGGAGATACGTGAGGTATTTGCCGAATTTTTGGAATGATTGTACAAAGCTGAATCAGTAGACAAGCAGCAGGTGCAGGAGTATTTGCGATCAGTTGCGCTGCCACAGCTGACTGAGTCAGATGTCGCTCAATTAGATGCTGAACTTACCGTGGAAGAGGTGGAGACAGCAATCCGGCGATTGAAATCCAGGGGGGGGGGGTCGCCGGGCACAGATGGCTTTCCTGTCGAATACTATAAAAAATTTAGAACACAGCTGGCACCGACTTTGATGGTGCTCTTTAATGAGGTGCTGCGGGGGGGAGCATTGCCCCCTTCCCACCGCGAAGCTCTTATTGAAATGATACCTAAGCCCGGTAAACCTCTACAGGAGGCAGCTTCTTATTGCCCAATCTCCTTGTTAAACACGGATGTAAAAATTTTGGCATCGGTGTTAGCTGCCCGACTGAACCGGTTTCTGCCATCTTTAGTTCACTCAGATCAAGTAGGGTTTGTGCCAGGCCGCCAGGCGGCGGACAATATTCGGCGAATGCTACAGGTTATCCATGTGGCTCGACAGGACCCCCAACCGGCGCTTTTGGTGGGAGTTGACGCTGAGAAAGCGTTTGATCGCGTTAGCTGGGACTTTTTGTGGAGTGTGCTGGAAGCAGTGGGGTTTGGCCCTAATTTTCAGCGTTGGGTCCATTGCCTTTATCAAAAACCTAGGGCTCATGTCCGAGTTAACGGGAGTCAATCCGCGAGTTTTGCGTTGGAAAGGGGCACTCGGCAGGGGTGTCCTTTGTCGCCGTTGCTGTTCGCACTGGTGATGGAGCCCTTGGCACAGCGTTTTCGCGATCATCCAGATATAGTGGGCATTCAAGTGGGCCCGGAGGATTATCGAATAGCTCTTTTTGCGGACGATATCATACTATCCTTGGTGGACCCAGTTGCGTCTCTTCCGGCCGCTATGCAACTCTTTGCTGCCTTCTCTCAGGTATCAGGGTTCCAGATTAATTATACTAAATCTGAGATTCTAAATGTTGGGGTCCCGGAAGCGGTCTGCTCACAACTGAAGACCACATATCCCTTTTGATGGGTATCAGGGGCCTTACGCTACTTAGGAGTTAATCTAATGGTTGAGCAAGCGGCACTTTATAAAGAAAATTATAACCCCCTCCTTCAACAGGTTAGGCAAGACTTTGAGTCTTGGGCTAGGTTGATGTTGTCCTGGTTCGGGCGTATAGCGGTGGTCAAGATGGTGGTTCTTCCGAAGTTCTTATACCTCTTTCAGGTACTCCCTATCCCAATCCCACGGGGAGTTTTGGCTAATTGGCAAGCAATGCTTATGAAGTTTATATGGAGATCACGTCGGCCCCGCATAGCGCGCCGAACTCTTTATATGCAGACCCGCCGCGGCGGTATGGGAGCACCCAACCTCCAGTGGTACTATGTGGCAGCACAATCTCAGGTGGGGGTGGAGTGGATGAACACTGACAGACCCAAGCGCTGGGTCCAGTTGGAACAGCACCTCTTGGGGGGGGCGGGACTGGGAGATAGGCTATGGCTCGGTGCTAGGTTGCGAGGAGGCAAGCGAACAAGTAACCCCTATATCCTACACACGCTCCAATGCTGGGACAGGTCCTTTCGGCCCCAGGGGGCAGATTTGACCCTGCTGGCGCCCATAGTGGACAACACTTTGTTTCCCCCAGGGATGAGTGATCCGGTATTCCGATTGTGGGGGCATAAGGGACTTAGCCGAACCGGGCAACTGTTCGAAGAGGGAAGGTTACGCTCCTTTCGAGCACTCCGGAAGGACTTTGACCTACCTGACTGTCATGTCTTCCAGTATACGCAGGTGGCTCATTGGGTGCGTACACGGGTGGTTCGATCTCAGGTTGCCCGGGACCTGTCAGATGTTGAGTGCCTCTGTGAAGGTAGCACCACCACGAGAGGCCTTATTGCTGCTTTGTATGCCCAGTTGCGGGAACGGCAGTCGGGACCCGGCAAGCATAGGGAGCAGTGGAACCGCGATCTGAATCTCCACTATGCAGAGCAGAGATGGGAACAGGTGGAAGGTAGATTGTGGAAAAGCTTGGTGGCGATTAATGCCCGCGAAACTAATTATAAAATTCTATATCGATGGTACATGACGCCCGATCGGATAGCGCGTGCATATCCCGGGGCTTCACAATTGTGCTGGCGGAACTGCGGACTGAGAGGCACCTTAGCACACGTTTGGTGGCTCTGCCCCCGTATTAGTACCTACTGGAGGGGGATCCAGCACCGTTTAAAACAATTGGTTGGGCTGCACATTCCCTGGGATCCAGGCATTTTTCTTTTTGGTGTGAGTGTCCCGGGCACCAGAACACCCCAGCTAACCTTGATCCGACATGGCTTGAACGCTGCTCGGCTGGCACTGGCGGCTGCTTGGAAGCAGGCCCTGGCACCTTCCTTCTCTAGTTGGTTGGAACAAATGTGGGACATGTACACCATGGAACGTGGGGTGGAAGCTGGAAAATTTTGCCTCCCCCAGTTTGAGCAAGTGTGGGAAGCCTTTGTGTTGAAGTACGGTTCATGAGTGCTTAGGGGTCCTTTACATTCCATGGCTACGCTGATTTAGCATAAGTATGGGAGGTGGTGTCTCCTGGCTCCTCCACCATTACGTGTGTTCTGGCATGTTGAAGCCCTATCACCAACCTTCATAGGCAGGGAGAGTCTTAGAGGTGGGTGGGGGGTGGTGAGGGAAGGGGGGAGGGGGGCTTAGGGGGGTAATAAGGGTAGATGGGTAGGGTGGTTTGGGGTTGCTACAAGGCGATAACCGGGGAGTAAGGGGCTAATTATAATTAAATTTTTTTTAAAAAGCCGTGTGAATTTTGCCTGTGAGTTCCCAGTTGTTTTGCTTGGTATTGTATTTTGCTTGTAACTCATGATATTACTGTTTTATTGTAATTTTGTGTTGCCTTTAAATAAAAAAAAAAAAGACTCAGCGAATGCTGAACCTTTTATAAAGAATATTACAGGAGATTAAAATTGTTACTGAAAAATGCTTTAACATCACGGAATAAGATACAAGCCATCAATCAGATGGCAATTCCTGTACTTTCATACAGCTTTGAGATTGTGGACTGTCCTCAAAGATCTTGAAAAACTGGATGTGTGAACAAGAAAACTCCTCCATGCCCATTAAGTAATTTATAAGATTCAGTGTATGCCAAGACTGTACATTCCTAGAGCTGAAGGAGGGCTAGGACATATAGGGATTGACTACACTTACAGAGCTACTATCATAGGCCTCCAGGCCTACCTGACAGCATCATCAAATTCAAATATGCTAAAAATGCTGAAATATGGAAGTAAATGTCTAGAATTTGTCTCCATTATCAAACTTGGACAAGGGTTCCGATGACTAGAAGGAATGAGTGAGAATCCACAAGAACACATAGGAAAGGAAGCAACAAAATTTGCAAAACAAGAGAAATAAACCCTTCAAAGACTTAGATCAGCAAATGAGGAAAAACAAGTGTCAAATGCATAAATACAGTGGGAAATAAAATGTGTTACTCTGGGAACCCTTTGTCGCTCAAGAACGGACACAAGAATGATTAAGCAAAGATGAACTGAAACCGAAGGATCAGATTGATAGTTGCAACAAAGGACAGCAGATTATTGACGAGATGGTTTACAGCGAGCATTGAAAAAACTGTCAAAACAGACATATGTCAATTCTGTAAGAAAGAGCTGGAAATAGTGACTCACCTCATAGCTGGCTGTGAAGTTCTGCTGGCAGAAAATTTCTATAGAGAAAGGCAAAACAAGTAGCACACCTCATCCACTGGAAACTCTGTAAATCCTACAACATCACTATCCCTGAAAAGCAATTGGATCAAGACCCTAAGAGAATTACAGAGAATGAAGAGCTAATGATCACCTGGGACATTCCCCTTCTGAAGGATAAGAAACTGGACATAGTAGTAAAGGAGAAAAACACCACAACATCATTGATAATAGAGATGTCGGTTCAAAGTGATTATTCTGTGAATCGCGTGGAGAGGCAGAAAATCCTGAAGTACCAAGAAATGCAGAACCTTGAAATTGTGGCAGAAAGATACTGAAATGTTTCTCATTGTATTAGGAGCCACAGGCTTGATAAAGAAGAACTTCCAAGCACATCTTGACAAACTTCCCATACCAGTTACATCTTACAAACTCCAGAAAGAGCTCTTTTTGGCATGATGCAAGTACTACGCTGAGTATTAGCAGTACATTTAAGAGAACGAGATCATACTCTACATTCCCTGACTTAGAAATGAGGTTCATGACTATCATGGTATGCACAAAACTAACCCATCTGTAGAAATGCCCCACGTATGTAGCACTACTAAAGTTACCAGATTTTTTGCAGGCAAATCTGGGACACTTATCCGAAGTGTGGTGGGGGAGGAGTTTGGAGGAAAGAGCACCTTAGTTCCACGTTTGAGCAAGAAGGCATAGAAGAGGGAAGTTATTACTTGCTCTCCCTCAATCCAAAAATATCATTTCCAAATAGACAATTTTACAGAGAAATAGAAAGCATGATGCATTTCCCCCATATTGTTCAAAATATAAAAATAATGGATGTAAATTCTAAAAACTGACATGTTCAAATCACTACATTGAAAATATTTTTTTCTACCTCCTCTGTCCCCATTGCTGGAATCAGGGACTGGAGGCTGCCAGACAGGTCAGAGTCAGGGTCACAGCTCCAAAATCAGGGACAATTCCCAGAAATCGGGGATATCTGGTAACCTTAAGCAATATATTATTACTATTATTATTATTATTGAACATTTATATAGCGCTATCGGTCGTACGCAGTGCTGTAGAGACATGTAAGAGAGACAGTCCCTGCTCCTTAGAGTTTACAATCTAATCAAGACAAAAACACACACAGAGCAGTGATTTGGTGAATTTTGTGTGTGCAAGCATATTAACTGCGAAGAAGGTAATCGTCTTCAGAAAGTCCAACCTTATCCCAGGGAGGTGGACTTGATAGAACGGCGAAAGCATCTTTACCTTCAAGCACTCCTTCCGAGCCCCAGGTCCAAAAGTCAGAAGTTATGTGCAACTTTGAGCAGGTGTAAATGCCAGCAGATAAAAGTACCAAGGTATATGTGTATTTCTGTTATATAAATATTTATCCTTGGAAGGACCATCCATAATATGGCCAGAACACACACCTTTTCTGTACATTCTTTACACATATATGTCTGCATTTCATACATCCAAAAGGTGCCTATGGTTTCTTGAAAGACTACAAAAAGGGACTGCTACTTTTGGAGAGAGATCTGCAATTGTATTTACTTCTGGGAATTTATCTAAATCTTGGGGAAAAGGGAATTCTTTAGATTAAAGCTAATTAATCTGTGAACATTAGAATCCAGTGTATTTGTTAAATCAGTCAGGGCCTAGTATTAGCAAAGAGCTTTTAGTTAAATTAAAAACTCAACAGGTAGCTTTCAGTTTAAGTTTAAAACCTAGCAGAGAGCTTTCAGTTTAAATTTAAAACACAGCAGGGAGCTTTCTGGTTAAATTTAAAACCGAGCAGAGAGTTTCTAGTTTAAATTTAATACTCAGTCAGGGCCTAGTATCAGCAGAGCTTTAATTTAAATCAAACCAGAGTATAACTTAACATAAAAGAAAAAACAGGATCTGTATTCTTTGAGCAAAAAATTGTTTCTAGAGACTTTACAAAGAGGTCTTCTAGATAGGGGGCAAGAGACCTGTAAAATTGTTTTAAATAGGTGTTAAAGTCAAGTGACAGATCAAAGGGGCATTTTGTAAGACTTCCTCTGTCCAAGCAAGGGTTATGTGAATCACCCAGAAAATTGGTCACAGATTACCTTAGAAGCACAGGACAGGGCACTGTGTAGCAGTCAACTTTTAATGTGTTCTTTCCCTCCCTCCCCGACTCCCTCCCACCCCTGGGATAATCACAGCTTTATAGGTACTTAAACCTCTTAAAGGGAAGGAGGTGCCATATTCACTCTCAGGTGTAGCTGTTTTTCCTCATCAGGCATATATAAAAGACCTGAGATTAATTAAGCTTGAGGTGAACAAAGTCCATTAAACATATTAGGTATAGTTTTATTAGTATAAGTATGCCCTGCAAACCTTAGTAAGTAAACAACTTAAATACCTAAACACAACCTTAAAATTAAGATACAGACAGCAGTCCAGCAACAAGATGGGGACTTTCCAGTCTTTTGCATTGAATGTCACATGTATGATTTTCTCCCAGTTGATGAGGGGTCTTACATATGCACTAGGTGCAAGGAACTCTTTGCTCTCAAACCTCTGACCTCTGGAGGCTAAAGCAGCAGACTTGGAGGACATAAGCATCACCCTGGTGTGGCAGGAAGTGATACCGTATCTAGGACCTGTCCTCCAGGTGATGTAAAACACTCTTACACCGAGGAGGTTTCTCCAGAGCCTTGTGTCCATGAGGGAAGGGTTAGGACAGCCGTTATAGTTGGTAATTTGATTATTAGGCATATAGATAGCTGGGTGGCTGGTGGACGTGAGGATCACCTGGTAACATGCCTGCCTTGTACAAAGGTAGCAGACCTCATGCGCTACCTAGATAAGGTCTTAGATAGTGCTGGAAAGGAGTCTGCTGTCCTGGTACATATCAGTACATTGCAATGACAGTAAATTGTGGTAAGGAGGTTCTGAAGGCTAAATTTAGGCTTTTAAGTAGGAAGTTGAAATGCAGAACTTCCAGGGTAGTATTCTCTGAAATGCTTCCCATTCCATGCGCAGGACCCAAAAGGCAGGCAGAACTACAGAGTCTCAATGCGTGAATGAGATAGTGGTGCAAGAAAGAGGGTTTTGAATTTGTTAGGAACTGGGGAACATTCTGGGGAAAGGAGGGGCTCTTCCGAAGGGATGGGCTCCACCTTAACCGGGATGGAACCAGGCTGATGGCATTAACTTTAAAAAGGAGATAGAGCAGCTTTTAAAATAGATAATAACGGAGAGCCGATAGTTGCCCAAGATCACATGGCTCGGAACAATGCATCCTTGAAGGGTACTAGCAAAAGATTAAATTAGGGCATATCAGCACAGAGATTCCAATAAAGACAAAAGTAGCCCAAATGCTCTTGAGTACAGAGCAGACAGAGCTTAAAGATTCCAAATTACCCCTGCCTACCAATAGGCAGATTAATATGAATAAAATACAGCCTCTAAGATGCTTGTATGCAAATGCTAGAAGTCTAAAAAATGAGATGGGAGAGTTAGAATATATAGCACTAAATGAGAGGTTAAATATGAACCAGTGGGACACTGTGATACCTGGGTACAAACTAATGGTAGAGCAGATCAAATTGGTAGAGGGGTTGCACTCTATGGGGCATGTTTACTAAAACCCCGCTAATGTGCGGGCCGCGCTAGTGTGCGGGTGCCATATAAGGAGTGGGCGTTTCTTGCTGAAAAAGAAAATCCGGAATTTACATATGCGCTAAGGTGCGCGGCGCCCATGTGCGCCCCGCACATTAGCGCATGAAATAGCTGCGCGGGAGGCATAAGTGGTGCGCTGATGGCCAAGCAGAAGAGCAGAGCCACAGCACAATGGTTAAGACACTGACCAATGGTGCAGGGATCAGGGGTTCAATCCCCCACAGTGCCCAATGAAGACGGCTGGCTGAGGCATTTAAATAATGGGCCGCATAAGGTGGTGTGCTAATGTTTTAGGAGGCATTTTAATATTGGGCGGCATAAGTGGCACGCTGATGTGCAAATAGAAAAGCAGAGCCACAACACAATGGTTAAGACACTGACCAATGGTGCAGGGATCAAGGATTCAGTTCCCCACTGAACAAGGCTGGCTGAGGCATTATGTATCATGGGGAAGATTGCTTTAGGAGTCATTTTATGTTTAGTTTAATTATCACTACTAGCAAACGCACTCTCAAAGCGTGTTAACATAAGTCGCCCTATAAGGTACATTTTAAAGTGCACTGTCCACCAAGGCACCCTAGAATGTTGCTTATAGGGCGCTTTAGAGGGTGCCGTATGAGGTACCGCAAGGTCAGAGTACTGTTTTTGATGGCAGCACTGTGCAGTTTAAGGAATGAAAAGCATAAGTAGGTGCGCTGACATGCAAAGAGGAGCAGCAGTGAAGCACAATGGTTAAGGCACTGACTGCTGATACAGGGGTCATGAGTTTGCTCCCCAGGGTACCTACTATGTTAGGCTGGCTGTGGCATCAGCTTTGCAATGTACATATTTTTTTTCTGCAGCACTTTATTTTTATTTTATTAATTGCTGCCAGCAAACAGGCCCTCACGTGCCGTAATTGAAGGTGCCGTATAAGGCACCCTATAAGGCACTCCATAGGGCACATTATAAAGTGCACTGTCCGCCACGGCACCCTAAAATGTCCCCTATAGGGCACCCTATAAGTTGCGTCACAGGATAATGTATAGTGCACCTTATATGGACGGGAACCATAAGGTGCCCTATAGGGCGCCCTATAAAGCGCCCTCAGAGCCACCTTATGGGTACAGTACGCTGAGGGTGTTTTTGCTGGCATCAAAATATGTACATTAAAGAAAGATAACGCTTTGGACAACCCTATCAAATAACCCCACTGTGGGCTTGAACCCATGACCTCTGGCTTTACAGGCAGTGAAGTAACCATTGAGCTACAGCTGCTAGCAAGCCCCTGGCTGGCTGCAGACAGCCTGTATGTCACCACACAGACAGTCTGCTGTGGTCACCAGGATAGGGTTAGCCCACCCGTACCCATGATGCACTGCACATGCAAATCAGCTGTCCACAGATGAACACAAGATGGGGAATGCAACCCCACAGCACCTCGGCCTGGTAGGGGGAGGTGACCATGTGCACCCCCACAGCACCTCGGCCTGGTAGGGGGTACTGACCGTGTGTTTTACTGGCACAGAGTAGCTACACACCGTCACATTCTGCAGGTGCTGTGCTCACCCTGAGGGTGCGATGAGGCGCCCAGGACCAGGTCCACAACACCTTCCATGCCTGAAAGAGGCCATGCCAGAGGTCCAAAGCAGTGTTAATGTGCGAGATAGGCAGTTTTTGCAGAAACACCTTGGATATCTCTGTCTGACTCAGTCAGGTGCAGCCCCCATGGACCCCCAGGTGGGCCATGCACCACCCACCCCCCCTCTCCTCCCCCTCACGTGCCAAGGGCAGCAAACAGGGTCTCCCATCAACAGATCCACATTCTACCTCCCTGCAAAGGTGGCAGTAGAGGGGAACATCAACCCCAGTCCTGCTGAGGAACAGACACCCCACAGGGCAGTCAATGCAGCTCTATACACATCCATAACACAATAGCAGACAGACATTAGGCCTGGATATGCTAAGCTGCACCCCACCACTATCTGATATTCTCCTGCAGCAAGCCATCAGCCGCTGCACCCTGCTCCATCAAGACACATACCAGCTGCAAACAGTCTGCTAGCTAGTTCATAGTGCATGTTCCCAGTGGAGATGCATGCACCCAAAACTGGGATATCCACATACACAGCAAGCAGATAAATCAGTGACTGGGCCCCAAAAGGAAACCAATATATATCACATGAGAGAAACACTATATAGCACTATGGGGGTGCCTAGACATGCTGTCATCACTGCACAGTCAGGGTGAGAGTGATCCCCCAGCAGGACATACAGAGGTCACCCTGTCTGTGTAGGTGGTGGCCGGGCACTACAATGTCCCAGCCAATGCCCTATGCCCTGTGCAGATGCATCCTGGCCAGCCCACCCTGTCCGGGCTATACCCATGGTACCTTGCTCCTCATTTTGCACACTGGCAGGCCAATACTGGCAACAGTGCTGGCAGTGTGGGCTGTGGAAGGTGTTTGCAGCCACCACACACTGTATAGACCAGGGGTGGGCAAACCTGGTCCTGGAAGACCGCAGACCAGTCAGGTTTTCGGGATATCTCTAATGAATATGCATAAGATATATATGCATTAGAGATATCCTGCCAACCTGACTGGTTTGTGGCCCTCCAGGGCTGGATCTGGAGACCCCTGCCTTACACCTCTGTCATTTAAGATTGTGAGTGGACAAGGTGCAGATGTCCAAGACATCAAAAAGGTTAGATAGAATTTGTCACAGTCCTCCTCACTTCTCACCACCACCAAAAAATTGTCTATTAGACAACTTTTTGGTGGTGGTGAGAATCGAGGAGGAATGTGACACATTCTATATACCCTTTCGATGTCTAGGACATTTGTACCTTGCCCACTCATGATCTTAAATGACAGAGGTGTAAGGCAGGGGTCTCCAAATCCAGCCATGGAGGGCCACAAACCAGTCAGGTTGGCAGGATATCTCTAATGCATATATATTTCATGCATGATCATTAGGGATATCCCGAAAACCTGACTGGTCTGCGGCCCTCCAGGACCGGAGGTGCCCACCCCTGGTATAGACAGACACACACTCCCACACCTATGCCAACATTGTGCTACTATAGAGGAGTTTATCAGCCTTGCCCACCACACCAGTCCTCAGCACAGTACAGGCATGGATATGCTATGCAATACTGTTGGGGGTCACTCCCCAGGGTGGTAAACACTGTCAGAGACCAGACCTGAAGCACACACCGCAGACATCAGAAAGATTGTTATGATGGAGCTCAAAGAGCAAACTGTGCTTAACGTAGGACTTGCTATCTGCCAGTAATCATAGGAAACGTTTGATAGGTGTGTACCATTTACCCAAGTGTCGGGTGGCATTGCTAAGGTATGCAAGTGCTAGTATTGGGAGATGCACGCAGGGCCCAATGTCCTGCCTCTCCAGGAGGCATTGGCAAATGGGGCCTGTGGGTGTGGGTGTGGGTGTGTCTGGCCCTGTTGGCTGCTGCTTTACGGCAGGGTTTCCCAACTCCAGTCCTGGTGTTCCAAACACTGTTCGGGTTTTCATGCTGTCCCTCATAAATATGCATGAGCTACATCTGCATACCATGGGGGTGGTGCATAGATATGCAGCACAGGCATCTTTATTAGAGGCAGCATGGAACCTGAATGGTGTGGGGCCCTCCAGGACTGCATTTGGGAGACTCTGCTCTAGGTAATGCACCTGTTGATGGTGTCTGTGTTTGGTGTGGTAAAATATAGGCGTATTAACCATGCGTACGTTCTCAGCAATAAAGGTTTGTCCTTACTATCATTGGTTAGTTGTGGGAAAAATATGTGGACTGGATTGGCAGTAGCCCCAGCTGGGCTATGAACCTGTGACCTTCTGTTCTTGCACACACTGTCTGTGTGCACTGCACCACCGGGTTGCCACAAGTATGCTGCATTCCCTGGGGAGTTCATGACTGTACATCTGACAGAGCCTGTCTGTTGCGATGGACGTGCCAGCCTGCACAGGCTTAGGCCACTGTCTGCTGTGGATTGCAGCCACTGCCCCCTCCACCACCTATACCCTTCCGCCAACATGCAGACATGTCCTTATCTTGGAAAAAGCATATGACCTGATTGAGTTGTGGCACTCCAGGACTGAATTTGGGGGACTCGGCTGTAGGTAATGCCCATTGTTATGGTGTGTGTGCGGTGTAGGGTAAAATATAGGTGTTTGAACCATGCTTATTTTCACTGCAATAAAGGAGTGTCTTTACTATCACTGTTTAGTGGTGAGTAAAACTATGGGGACTGGGTTGGCAGGAGCCCCACCTGGGATTTCAACCTGAGACCCTCTGGTTTTATAGGCACTAGCTGTGTCCGCTGCACCACACTGTGGCCACGGAGGCAGTGCAGTCCCTGGAGATAGGAAACCTGGCCGGACGAGTCAGAAACCCTGCTCTGCACAATTTTACTGTGGGCTCATTTACCTTGTATGGAGACAAAAGGGCAAATAAACCTCAAAAATGACATCGAAAAAAGGAGAAAGAACCCATAACCAAGCTGGGCAACAGTGATAGCAATGGGCAACATTAAAAAACACTCCCAGGAAAGCTCCAATAAAAAAAATGATTTTTGGAAGGGTCAACGGAGCGTAGACCCTTCCAAAAATCATTTCTTTTTTGGAGCTTTCCTGGGAGTGTTTTTTATTGTTGCCCATTGCTATCACTGTTGCCCAGCTGAATTGTAATTTTTAGAATTTTTGTTGTGGTCATTTTCATTTGCAATTTTGTTCTGTACACATGTATCACACTGCTCACTTTTTGAAGGTTTCCCCGGTTTTGCTGTACATTGCTGACGTAAATGGTTTCTCTTCCCTTTAAATCGGCTCTAACGCGAGGTTTTCACTCGCGGTATTTTTTAGGTTGATTTTCAGCCCCGCTCCTGTGCGGGGAGCCTCTCCCCTCCCACTCTCCACCCATTGACCCCGTCCCTCCGCCCCTCGGGAGCCTTCCTCCGCCCTCGGAATGCCTTTCCACGCCCCTATCGCACATCAGCGCGCCGCGCACTTGTGCGGGCCCGTTAGTGTGACGCGCACATGTGTGGGGCACAAAAACACACTATTAGCATGCGCTAATGTACCTTAGCGCACGCTCAAGTGCGCCCCGCACAATTGCGCGGTTTAGTAAACATACCCCTATGTTAGAGAGGACATTGAGTCAGAAAGGATTAAAGTTTTGCAGGAAACAAAATTCGCTGTAGAATCTCTATGGATTGAAATTCAATGTAAAAAGGGGAAGGAGAAGGTGATTGCAGTGGGGTGTACTAACGACTGCCTGGACAGAATGAAAAAATGGATGATGAAATGCTCAAAGAAATAAGGGAAGCTAACAAAAGATACAGCACAGTAGTAATAATGGGTGATTTCAATTACATTGGCATCGATTGGGTCAGTGTCACAGCAGGACATGCTAGGGAGATAAAGTTTCTAGATGAAATAAGCGATTGCCTCTTGGAGCAGCTGGTTCATGAACCAATCAGAAGGGAAGCCATTTTGTACCTAGTCCTTACTTAACTCAAGATCTGCTGCAAGAGATAAGGGTGTTGAGGCCACTTGGCAATAGTGATCATAGCATGATTGCGTTTGGTTTAATAAATGGAAGAGGGACGGTAAGGAAATACATAGTGCCACCTTCTAACTTTTAAAAGGGAGACTATGATAAAATGAGGAAAATAGTTAAGAAAAAACTAAAAGGAGAAGTTGTAAAGGTTAAAGATTGGCATCAAGCATGGGTGTTAAAAATAGTAGCTTGGTAGCCCAGACCAGGCTTTAAGAAAAGTCAAAGGAAGTCCAAAAAACTGCCAGCATGTTTTAAAGATGAGGTCAGAGAGGCTGTTGATGCCAAAAAAGCATCTTTCAGGAAATGGAAAAAGGAGCCAAATGAAGAAAACTGGAAGCAACACAAGCACTGGCAAGTTAGATGTAAGGAATTGATAAGGCAGGCAAAGAGAGAATTTGAGATGAAGCTTGCAATGGAAGCAAAAATGCATAATAAAGACTTTTTCAAATACATTCATAGCAAAACTCCTGTGAGAGAGTCAGTTGGACCTTTAGATGATAGAGGGGTTAAAAGGGGCACTAAGAGGGGACAAGGCCATAGAGGAGAGACTGAATGAGTTCTTTGCTTCAGTCTTTACTGGGGAAGATATAGGGATGTTACCCATGACTGAAATGGTATTTAAAGGTGATGCCGCAGAAGAACTAAAAGACATATTGATACACCGGGAAGATGTATTACAACTATTTGATAAACTGAAGACTAGCAAATCACCTGGACCAGATGGTATATATCCAAAGGTGTTGAAAGAACTGAAATATGAGATTGCAGACCTACTATTAGTAATCTGTGAGCTATCATTAAAATCATCTATAATACCTGAAGATTGGAGGATGGCCAATGTAACACCAATTTTTAAAAAGGGTTCCAGGGGTGATCCGGGAAACTATAGACCAGTGAGCCTGATGTCAGAACCAGGAAAAATAGTAGAAACCATTATAAAGAACAAAATTACTGAATATTTAGATAGTCCTGGCTTAATGGGTAGACAGCCAACATGTCTGTTATGTTTTTTTTGAAGGTGTGAATAAACAGGTAGACAAAGGTGAGTCAGTTGATATAGTGTATCTGGATTTTCAGAAAACCTTTAACAAGGTCCCTCATGAGAGACGTTGGTGAAATTAACGTCATGGGATATGAGGCAGTGTACTATTATGGATCAGGAATTGGTTAAAAGATAGAAAGCAGGGGATAGGGCTAAATTGCCAATTTTCCCAATGGAAAAAAGGTGAATAGTGGAGACCCCAGAGATCTGTGCTGGGTCCGCTGCTTTTTAACATATTCATAAATGACCTGGAAATGGGAATAACGAGTGAGGTAATCAAATTTGTAGATGATACAAAACTATTCAAAGTTGTTAAAACCCATAAGGATTGAGGAAAATTGCAAGAGAACCTTGACAAATTTGAAGACTGGACATCCAAATGGCAGATGAAATTTAATGTGGACAAGTGCAAAGTTATGCATCTAGGAAAGAATAATCCAAACTATGGTTATATGATGCAAGGTTCCACATTAGGAACCACTACCCACGAAAAAGATTTAGGTGTCATCGTGGATAACATGTTGAAACCCTCTGCCCAGTGTCCAGCAGCGGGCCAAGAGAGCAAATAGAATGCTAGGTATCACAAGGAAAGGAATGGAGAATACAACAAATGATAATATAATGCCTCTGTATCATTCCATGTGCGACCACACTTTGAATATTGTGTGCAATTCTGTTCGCCGTATCTTAAAAATGATATAGCGTTATTAGAAAAGGTACAGAGAAGAGCCACCAAAATGTTAAAAGGGATGGAAGGATACCCCTATGAAGAGAGGCTAAAAGGGTTAGGGCTCTTCAACCTGGAAAAGAGATGGCTGAGGGGAGATATGATAGAGGTCTCTAAATTAATGAATGGAGTGGAACGGGTAAACGTAGATCAATTGTTTATGCCATCAAAATATAAAAAGACTAGAGGACATACAATGAAGCTACAGGGTAACCTATTTAAGATTAATAAGAGAAAATATTTTTTCACTCAGCATGTAATCAAACTCTGGAATTTGTTACTGGAGGATATAGTAAAAGTTGTTAGTGTAGCCAGGTTTAAAAAAGGTTTGGACAAGTTCCTGGAGGAAAGATCCATAAACTATTATTAAAGGGGACCCAGAATATCCACTGCTTGCCCCAATACGAGCATTGTGGAACCTGTGTCTTTTGGGGAAACCGCTAGGTACCTGTGACCTAGATTGGCCACTGTTGGAAACAGGATACTGGGCTTGATGGACCTTGGTCTGTCCCAGTATGGCATATCTTATGTTCTTATTTTCTTATGTTCTAAATAACCTCTATCATAACTTGGAAAATGTTGGCCGAATCTAGATTGCTCTATTCAGTCTGCCCATTCTGGACTTTTTCCTCCTCTAATTTTCACAAACAGTTTGGGTATGTAACTTCCCCTAGGTCTGTCACTCCTCAGTGGGTTGCTCACTGTATAGGGAAATTGGGGGGTACATACTTCAGGGGAGGCAGCTCTCTGCTAGAGCTACAACTCCTACAATACAGGGTTCGTTCAGTCCACTTGTTTTCTACTTCCAATAATGCCTAGTCCAGTCTGGGTTTTGTTGTGAACCAATAAAAATTTACTTAGGCGCCCTTTTACTAAAAGACTCTGTGGTGTTCTACTTAATAACCCAATAGTGCCCAACATCATAGTGCATTAGGTGTACTATTACCACATTCATTTTTGGGCGTGTAGAAAGCATGTTCCCGGCAGATAACACAGTGCACTCTGCCCTAGCGCAGGCTAAAATTAATGTGGGTACACTTACCCCCACCTATTGAGCCCAATGCAGCTATACCATTACTGTTACTTTTGTAAGAGCTATTCCAAGCAGGTTTCCCCAGCCTCCTTACAGCTATCACTGTGTACAGCTTTCCCCAATCTCTTTGGCAATCATATCACTGTTGTTTGGGTTGCAACTTAGCCTGAGGCAGCTGTACTTCTACTCAATGTCCATTGGCTTGTACTTTCTCGTCTCTGCTCATTAAATAGTGATAAGGCTGAATGAGATTAAAGCCTTGTAAACCAGTGCTACTGTTCACGAATTTCACTGTTGTGCTAACTCAACCCTTTTTGTGTCAGTATGACTGAGCGAACACTCAAGCTTCTTCTTCATTTCTTCTACCTGTCACCCCACCCCCTGCTCTTTACCACTGCACTCTATGGGGCTTGTTTACAAAGCTGCGGTAGCGGTTCGCGATCGTTATCGGAGCCGCAACCCCATTGATTTCAATGGGGCCGCGGCTCCGATAACGACCGCGAACCGCTACCGCGGCTTTGTGAACAAGCCCCTATGTCTCGCCCAAACATGTGTAAATGTTGTTACAGTTTTGGTTGTCACTACCTCTTCCCATAGGCTATTCCAGGCATCTACTTCCCTCTCAGTGTATAAGTATTTCCTTATATTTCTTTTGTACTGTATCTTCCTCCCTTTAGCTTCCTGTTGTGACTCCTTGTCTTTGAATTTCCATGTCAAAGACAGTTTCACCTTCCCATACTTTATTGAAACCTATTAAATGCATTTATTTCATTATCTGCTATTCAGAATTTAATTACCTATCCACAAATCAGATTACTATGCTTTAAAATAATAGGTAATAAAGATTTAAAATAGCATTATTGATAATATAACACAAATAACATAATTAATAAAGTCCAACTGGACATAAACATAACCATACAGATCAATAATCAAAATAAAGCATTGCAATAAAATGGTTTTGTATAATGGTGTTGTTGTTGTTAAGTGCCATCGAGTCGGTGTCAACCCTCTGGATAGTTGTCCTAAACTGTGTTTGGTCTTCAGTCAGGCTGCTCATTGCTGATAGAGTGGCATCCATAGCTGATGTTATTGTATTGATCCCTCTCATTGCCAGCCTTCCTCTTTTGCATTGACCTTCAACCTTGCCAAGCATGATGTTTTTCACTAATGATTTCTCTCTTTGTATGACGTGTCCAAAATATGCAAGTCTTATCATCTGAGCTTCTAAAGAAAGCAGTAGTTTGATCTCCAGTACTGACTGGTTTATTCTTCAGGCAATCCATAGTATACACAGTATTCTTCACCAGCATCATTATTCAAAGGCATTGATTTTCTTCCTGTCTATCTTTTTCACTGAAGAAAACAGGATAAAGGAGATCCTCCGCAGACAACAGCAGTCCACCAAAGGAGCAGAGAAGAACCACAGCCACACCAAAGGTATCTTCACAACCACAAAACTTTATTAAAAGACCCGACTTGACCAAGTTTTGGCATAAAAGCCTGCATCAGGGATCAGTCAATATCTTCATCAGCTTTGACTTGACAAGCGTACAAAGGATGTTGCAAACAGAAAAAAATACCAGAACAAGGGCCGGTCACAAAAATGCTGGAAAGTCTTAGCATCGGGCAAAGTGTGAGTAAAAAACAGGCTTTTATGTCAAAATTTGGCCAAGTCAGGTCCTTTAATAAAGTTTTGTGGTTGTGAAGATACCCTTGGTGTGGTTCTGTTTTTTATCTGCTCCTTTGGTGGACTACCTTTTCACTGTCCAACTTTCGCATCCATGACATGGACAAGTTTATGGTAAGGTGCAGGTCCATTATAAGACTATGTTCCTTGATCTTGAGAAGAAGATGTTTCAGATCATATTCACTTTCAGCCAGTATTGTGGTGTCATCAGCATAGCGAATGTTGTTGATAAGTCTTCCACCTATCTTCACACCTTGGTTGTCTTCATATGGTCCTGCTTCTCTGATGATGGTTCTTCCTATAAATTAAACAGGTAGGGGAGTGAGAGGAGGCAGCTGGAGCTGGTGCCCTTGATCAGCGGAGGAGGAGCAGTGTTGCTCCGCCCCCCTAGGACCTTTAAAATTCTTTGGTCCACTGCGGCTGGCCGGGAGTGAGAGGAGGCACCTGGAGCTGGTGCCCTTGATCAGCGGAGGAGGAGTGGTGTTGCCCCGCCCCTCCGGGACCTTTAAAATTCTTCAGTCCACCGCGGCCGGCCAGGAGTGAGAGGAGGCAGCTGGAGCTGGTGCCCTTGATCAGCGGAGGAGGAGTGGTGTTGCCCCGCCCCCCGGGACCTTTAAAATTCTTCGGTCCACCGCGGATGCAGCCCGCGGACGTGCACCCGTGGTCGCGTGCCCGAAGGGGCGTGACCAAAGGGGCAGGTTACGCCCCTTTGGAGCCCCTTCGGAGCAACAAGAAGGAACAGGGGAACTCGTTGTCTCATGGGTAAGCGACGGAAGAAGGCCTTTTCTACAATGAGCACTCAAAAGGCCCCTAAGACTGTGGGCCCGATGGATATTCATCTCCAGAAAGCTCAGGTAGAGCATGAGCCTCCGGACTTGACCCTAGGGTCCGTGAGTACTTCTTCCGATTTGTCTCATATTGTGCAGGGTTTTACCCTACCCAGTCAGGAAGTTATGACTGAGAGGATGGTTTCTCCCAGTGGTGATAACCAGGGAGTGGAGCCCTCGTTAGCAGTTTTGGATAGTTCCTCATTAATTGTGAAGGAGGATAATCATAAAATGTCTTCTCTTCCATCTGTTTTGGACTTCCCTACTACTGTTTCATCTGTTGTTCCCCCAGCTGAGGTTTCCTTGAGGGATGTTTGGGAGGTGGTGGCTCGCATGGAAAAGACCCGGTCGCGAATTACCGCGGCTGGGCACAGGCGCCCATTGGCAGGCCGAGGGATTGGGGGGGGCGGGGAGGGCGGGGGGACAGCGAAGGCGGGCCGCGAGGCACAAGATAAAACAGCGGTTCTGCGCTGGCTCGGCCTCTTTCACTGCTCCCCCCCCCCCCCCCGTAGATAGAGGAGAAGGACCGGACCGGAGCTATACAGCCTAGGACAAGGCCTTCATCGAGGAATCGAACAGCGCCAGAAAGAAGGAGGCAAGTACAAACGAAATATAACATAAATAAATAAATAAATAATAAGGAAAGAACAGAGCACCCGAGGAGGGTGCAACGGCGCGCACCGCATCGCTCTGTTCCCCGGAAGGTCCTGCAGGTGTCCAGCGTGTATTTCAATAGCGGGATGGGAGAAAGCAAATGGTATCAGGCCATACCTAGGGGGGATGAGAAACACGACCCACCTGCAGTCCTCAAGCAGGCATCGGCAAGGGAGGCAGAAGTGGGGAGAGAGGCAGGGTAGACGACTCCCATGAAACGGGCCATGTGCGTGCACAAGCAGACAATATAGGCATAGCAGGAAGCACGTGTAAAGAGAAATAAAAGTTATAATATTAACAAGATATATATGTAATATATATTAAAAAAAAAGAGAGAAAAGGAAACGGGGGTATCAGCATTTAGGATGAGGGATTCAAGGCTAGTAAAATATATACATATATAAGTTGAAGCTGAGGAAAAAGGGTAATGCTGCCATCTACTGGACAGGGATGGTACAAAGGGTAGGAGGTGTGGGATATCCAAAAAAAAAAAAAGGGGAGAATTAGGCTGTGTTTCATAAGAAATGATAAGAATGTTGAGTAATAATAAAGGAAGAAGGTATTGGGGGTTGTATGCACAAGAAGGAGTCTCAAAAAAAAAAGAGAGACAATGTAAAAGGGAAACCTCCTTTTAATAAATGAGGGGGATATTTATATGCATGAAACAGTTTTAATGCTGAGGGACAGATCAATGAAGTAATAATTTTAAAAAAAATGCTTATGCTGCTATGAAGAGCTATTTGCGGGGAACTGCTGGCGGGGGGAGCTAGGATGCATGAGTGCACAGGATTAAGACCAGCATATGGAAACAGATATTAATTTAGTTTTTTCCACCACCCCGCATAGTGATTTTATCCTAGACTAGAGCTGCCAAGAAAAGAAATCCAAAAGGCCTCCAGGACGCGAAGCGCCATGCAGTCAAGCAGCAGAGCTACCGCAAAGAAGAAATCATCAGCAGCGAGGGCACGTACAAATAAGGGATCAAACAGGAGAGTGGCTTCGGCCAGCACGTGAACAACAAGCAGCGCAGCAGCAGTAAAGCCCAGGCGCAGCAATAGGGAAAAGAAGACACAACAACCGGAGAGTGCGGGCACAACACAGAAAAAGGAGATTGACGAGCTATTGCAGATGGTACGTCAACAGGTTACTCAACACGGCCTGACTTCAGTGAGGCAAAGACTGGGAATGCCAGGCTTAAGAAGCGAGGAGCAGCCATCCACAAGCAACAGCGCGTCATCAACTAGCACGACAAATGGTAAGACAGGGTGTGAAAAGTGGCCCCTAAAGCTGTTAACCTCCTCATTGGAGGATTCCTTTTCTGATAGTGATGAAGACCTAACATTGGCTGCTGTCATACAGAATGCAGTTAAAAAATTAAAGAGAAATAGAAAAACAAAACAATTAAACCCTCTGAGGCAAGTATGGTCAGGACAGAGTCAGAAGGGGGCAGACCGGTAGGGCATGTCAGAGGGGGCTACCCAAAGAACGCAGGTTGAGTGGCGCGATTCCAATCGCGACCCACGATGCGGCATGAGTTCATTAGCCAGCTCAGTGCCCAAAAAGATAAAAAAGAAGATTTGGAGACGAGAATATATAGACCTATTCTCTCTTCTGCTGAGGGATCAGGATGAGGAATCCAGTAGTGGAAAGGATAGTGATAAAAGAAGTGAGAGGAGCAGGAAGCCAAAAATTCCTAAATCTATTAACAATTGGGTGACAGCATTCCACATCTTCATGAGTGTGGTGATGCAGAGGGAACCCGAATCTGGACCCTACCTGACCAGGTACCTAGACACCATTACCAGAGCACATAAACAATATGGAGGATGGGCCTGGCTGAACTATGATGTAAAGTTCAGGAGAAGCATGGCAGAAGATCCCACACTAGCATGGCATCACAGGATATTTGACCTGTGGACGGAAGAAATGGCACCTAATAGGCCATGGTGTCAGGACGGGCTACAACAGCCTTTTCAAAGCACGCAATGGCAGCAGCCTTTTCAGAACTCGCAATCGCAGCAAGCCAATCTGCCGGCCGCACGCCGAGCATGCCGCCAGTACAATGCAGGGAGTTGTATATGGCAGCCCTGTAAATTCAAGCATTCCTGTTCAGTATGTAGAAGCGGACACCCCGCTTTCACCTGCAGGGCATCAAGGGAGGCCAAGCCTTTCAGAACAGGGCAGCAACGCTCAAACGAGGGAATTGGCCCCAACGCCCATCAGACTTGAGCGGATGCGCCCGTGGCTGCGAGCCTACCCGAAGCGGGATATAGCAATTCATATTGAAAACGGCTTTACTTACGGTTTTTGCATTCCTTTCCTAATAGCAACGGAATCACAAAGACGCGTCAAAAACAACCCCCCATCGGTCCATAAACACAGCTCTGTAGCACATGGCAAAATAGCAAAAGAAATAGGTATATGAAGAGTAGCCGGGCCTTTCAAGTCACCGCCATTTAAGAACATAGTGCTCTCTCTATTGGGTGTGATACCAAAAAAAGAACCGGGACAATTCCGGTTAATTCACAATCTATCATACCCTGAAGGGAGGTCAGTTAATGATTATATTGATCCGGCCTTATGCTCCGTTAAATATGCAACCATCGATCAGGCAGTTAGGCTAATTCACAGTAGTGGGCAGCAGGCCCAGCTGGCTAAAGCGGATATTGAATCCGCTTTCTGTTTGTTACCGGTGCATCCTGAGTCCTTCCCGTTATTGGGCTTTATGTTTAATGGGGAATTCTTTTATGATAAATGTTTGCCCATGGGATATGCGGTATCATGCGCTTACTTCGAACAATTTAGTTCATTCTTACACTTGGGTGGTCGAAGACTTGGCAGGCCCCAACACTGTGGTACACTATCTAGACGATTTCCTATTCATAGGAAAAGACTACGACGACTGCAAAAGGATATTGCATATCTTTGAACAGGTGGCACAGTCTTTTGGAATTCCATTAGCAAAAGAAAAGACGGATGGCCTGAAAGGGATCATCACATTCCTGGGCTTACAGCTAGATGTGCCGGCACACAGGTCATGTCTGCCAGCGGAGAAAGTGTTGAAGATGAAAAAAGACATTCAACAACTACACAGAAACCCTGCTCTGCACAATTTTACTGTGGGCTCATTTACCTTGTATGGAGACAAAAGGGCAAATAAACCTCAAAAATGACATCGTAAAAAGGAGAAAGAACCCATAACCAAGCTGGGGCAACAGTGATAGCAATGGGCAACATTAAAAAACACTCCAGGAAAGCTCCAATAAAAAAAATGATTTTTGGAAGGGTCAACGGAGCGTAGACCCTTCCAAAAATCATTTCTTTTTTTGGAGCTTTCCTGGGAGTGTTTTTTATTGTTGCCCATTGCTATCACTGTTGCCCAGCTGAATTGTAATTTTTAGAATTTTTGTTGTGGTCATTTTCATTTGCAATTTTGTTCTGTACACATGTATCACACTGCTCACTTTTTGAAGGTTTCCCCGGTTTTGCTGTACATTGCTGACGTAAATGGTTTCTCTTCCCTTTAAATCGGCTCTAACGCGAGGTTTTCACTCGCGGTATTTTTTAGGTTGATTTTCAGCCCCGCTCCTGTGCGGGGAGCCTCTCCCCTCCCACTCTCCACCCATTGACCCCGTCCCTCCGCCCCTCGGGAGCCTTCCTCCGCCCTCGGAATGCCTTTCCACGCCCCTATCGCACCTCAGCGCGCCGCGCCCTTGTGCGGGCCCGTTAGTGTGACGCGCACAGGTGTGGGGCACAAAAAACACACTATTAGCATGCGCTAATGTACCTTAGCGCACGCTCAAGTGCGCCCCGCACAATTGCGCGGTTTAGTAAACATACCCCTATGTTAGAGAGGACATTGAGTCAGAAAGGATTAAAGTTTTGCAGGAAACAAAATTCGCTGTAGAATCTCTATGGATTGAAATTCAATGTAAAAAGGGGAAGGAGAAGGTGATTGCAGTGGGGTGTACTAACGACTGCCTGGACAGAATGAAAACAATGGATGATGAAATGCTCAAAGAAATAAGGGAAGCTAACAAAAGATACAGCACAGTAGTAATAATGGGTGATTTCAATTACATTGGCATCGATTGGGTCAGTGTCACAGCAGGACATGCTAGGGAGATAAAGTTTCTAGATGAAATAAGCGATTGCCTCTTGGAGCAGCTGGTTCATGAACCAATCAGAAGGGAAGCCATTTTGTACCTAGTCCTTACTTAACTCAAGATCTGCTGCGCAAGAGATAAGGGTGTTGAGGCCACTTGGCAATAGTGATCATAGCATGATTGCGTTTTGGTTTAATAAATGGAAGAGGGACGGTAAGGAAATACATAGTGCCACCTTCTAACTTTTAAAAGGGAGACTATGATAAAATGAGGAAAATAGTTAAGAAAAAACTAAAAGGAGAAGTTGTAAAAGGTTAAAGATTGGCATCAAGCATGGGTGTTAAAAATAGTAGCTTGGTAGCCCAGACCAGGCTTTAAGAAAAGTCAAAGGAAGTCCAAAAAACTGCCAGCATGTTTTAAAGATGAGGTCAGAGAGGCTGTTGATGCCAAAAAAGCATCTTTCAGGAAATGGAAAAAAGGAGCCAAATGAAAGAAAACTGGAAGCAACACAAGCACTGGCAAGTTAGATGTAAGGAATTGATAAGGCAGGCAAAGAGAGAATTTGAGATGAAGCTTGCAATGGAAGCAAAAATGCATAATAAAGACTTTTTCAAATACATTCATAGCAAAACTCCTGTGAGAGAGTCAGTTGGACCTTTAGATGATAGAGGGGTAAAAGGGGCACTAAGAGGGGACAAGGCCATAGAGGAGAGACTGAATGAGTTCTTTGCTTCAGTCTTTACTGGGGAAGATATAGGGATGTTACCCATGACTGAAATGGTATTTAAAGGTGATGCCGCAGAAGAACTAAAAGACATATTGATACACCGGAAGATGTATTACAACTATTTGATAAACTGAAGACTAGCAAATCACCTGGACCAGATGGTATATATCCAAAGGTGTTGAAAGAACTGAAATATGAGATTGCAGACCTACTATTAGTAATCTGTGAGCTATCATTAAAATCATCTATAATACCTGAAGATTGGAGGATGGCCAATGTAACACCAATTTTTAAAAAGGGTTCCAGGGGTGATCCGGGAAACTATAGACC
This sequence comes from Ichthyophis bannanicus, assembly GCA_033557465.1. Lineage (NCBI taxonomy): Eukaryota > Metazoa > Chordata > Amphibia > Gymnophiona > Ichthyophiidae > Ichthyophis > Ichthyophis bannanicus. The sequence continues at coordinate 51,812 of JAWIIG010000152.1, forward strand.
AGTGAGCCTGATGTCAGAACCAGGAAAAATAGTAGAAACCATTATAAAGAACAAAATTACTGAATATTTAGATAGTCCTGGCTTAATGGGTAGACAGCCAACATGTCTGTTATGTTTTTTTTGAAGGTGTGAATAAACAGGTAGACAAAGGTGAGTCAGTTGATATAGTGTATCTGGATTTTCAGAAAACCTTTAACAAGGTCCCTCATGAGAGACGTTTGGTGAAATTAACGTCATGGGATATGAGGCAGTGTACTATTATGGATCAGGAATTGGTTAAAAGATAGAAAGCAGGGGATAGGGCTAAATTGCCAATTTTCCCAATGGAAAAAGGTGAATAGTGGAGACCCCAGAGATCTGTGCTGGGTCCGCTGCTTTTTAACATATTCATAAATGACCTGGAAATGGGAATAACGAGTGAGGTAATCAAATTTGTAGATGATACAAAACTATTCAAAGTTGTTAAAACCCATAAGGATTGAGGAAAATTGCAAGAGAACCTTGACAAATTTGAAGACTGGACATCCAAATGGCAGATGAAATTTAATGTGGACAAGTGCAAAGTTATGCATCTAGGAAAGAATAATCCAAACTTGAATTTCCATGTCAAAGACAGTTTCACCTTCCCATACTTTATTGAAACCTATTAAATGCATTTATTTCATTATCTGTTATTCAGAATTTAATTACCTATCCACAAATCAGATTACTATGCTTTAAAATAATAGGTAATAAAGATTTAAAATAGCATTATTGATTGATAATATAACACAAATAACATAATTAATAAAGTCCAACTGGACATAAACATAACCATACAGATCAATAATCAAAATAAAACATTGCAATAAAATGGTTTTGTATAATGGTGTTGTTGTTGTTAAGTGCCATCGAGTCGGTGTCAACCCTCTGGATAGTTGTCCTAAACTGTGTTTGGTCTTCAGTCAGGCTGCTCATTGCTGATAGAGTGGCATCCATAGCTGATGTTATTGTATTGATCCCTCTCATTGCCAGCCTTCCTCTTTTGCATTGACCTTCAACCTTGCCAAGCATGATGTTTTTCACTAATGATTTCTCTCTTTGTATGACGTGTCCAAAATATGCAAGTCTTATCATCTGAGCTTCTAAAGAAAGCAGTAGTTTGATCTCCAGTACTGACTGGTTTATTCTTCAGGCAATCCATAGTATACACAGTATTATTCACCAGCATCATTATTCAAAGGCATTGATTTTCTTCCTGTCTATCTTTTTCACTGAAGAAAACAGGATAAAGGAGATCCTCCGCAGACAACAGCAGTCCACCAAAGGAGCAGAGAAGAACCACAGCCACACCAAAGGTATCTTCACAACCACAAAACTTTATTAAAAGACCCGACTTGACCAAGTTTTGGCATAAAAGCCTGCATCAGGGATCAGTCAATATCTTCATCAGCTTTGACTTGACAAGCGTACAAAGGATGTTGCAAACAGAAAAAATACCAGAACAAGGGCCGGTCAAAAATGCTGGAAAGTCTTAGCATCGGGCAAAGTGTGAGTAAAAAACAGGCTTTTATGTCAAAATTTGGCCAAGTCAGGTCCTTTAATAAAGTTTTGTGGTTGTGAAGATACCCTTGGTGTGGTTCTGTTTTTTATCTGCTCCTTTGGTGGACTACCTTTTCACTGTCCAACTTTCGCATCCATGACATGGACAAGTTTATGGTAAGGTGCAGGTCCATTATAAGACTATGTTCCTTGATCTTGAGAAGAAGATGTTTCAGATCATATTCACTTTCAGCCAGTATTGTGGTGTCATCAGCATAGCGAATGTTGTTGATAAGTCTTCCACCTATCTTCACACCTTGGTTGTCTTCATATGGTCCTGCTTCTCTGATGATGGTTCTTCCTATAAATTAAACAGGTAGGGGAGTGAGAGGAGGCAGCTGGAGCTGGTGCCCTTGATCAGCGGAGGAGGAGCAGTGTTGCCCCGCCCCCCTAGGACCTTTAAAATTCTTTGGTCCACTGCGGCTGTCCGGGAGTGAGAGGAGGCAACTGGAGCTGGTGCCCTTGATTAGCGGAGGAGGAGCGGTGTTGCCCTGCCCCTCCGGGACCTTTAAAATTCTTCAGTCCACCGCGGCCGGCCAGGAGTGAGAGGAGGCAGCTGGAGCTGGTGCCCTTGATCAGCGGAGGAGGAGTGGTGTTGCCCCGCCCCCCGGGACCTTTAAAATTCTTCGGTCCACCGCAGATGCAGCCCGCGGACGCGCACCCATGGTCGCGTGCCCGAAGGGGCGTGACCAAAGGGGCAGGTTACGCCCCTTCGGAGCAACAAGGAGGAACAGGGGAACTCGTTGTCTCATGGGTAAGCGACGGAAGAAGGCATTTTCTACATTGAGCACTCAAAAGGCCCCTAAGACTGTGGGCCCGATGGATATTCATCTCCAGAAAGCTCAGGTAGAGCATGAGCCTCCGGACTTGACCCTAGGGTCCGTGAGTACTTCTTCCGATTTGTCTCATATTGCGCAGGGTTTTACCCTACCCAGTCAGGAAGTTATGACTGAGAGGATGGTTTCTCCCAGTGGTGATAACCAGGGAGTGGAGCCCTCGTTAGCAGTTTTGAATAGTTCCTCATTAATTGTGAAGGAGGATAATCATAAAATGTCTTCTCTTCCATCTGTTTTGGACTTCCCTACTACTGTTTCATCTGTTGTTCCCCCAGCTGAGGTTTCCTTGAGGGATGTTTGGGAGGTGGTGGCTCGCATGGAAAAGACCCGGTCGCGAATTACCGCGGCTGGGCACAGGCGCCCATTGGCAGGCCGAGGGATTGGGGGGGGGGGGCGGGGAGGGCAGGGGGACAGCGAAGGCGGGCCGCGAGGCACAAGATAAAACAGCGGTTCTGTGCTGGCTCGGCCTCTTTCACCGCTCCCCCCCCCCCCCCCGTAGATAGAGGAGAAGGACCGGACCGGAGCTATACAGGCCTAGGACAAGGCCTTCATCGAGGAATCGAACAGCGCCAGAAAGAAGGAGGCAAGTACAAACGAAATATAACATACATAAATAAATAAATAATAAGGAAAGAACAGAGCACCCGAGGAGGGTGCAACGGCGCGCACCGCATCGCTCTGTTCCCCGGAAGGTCCTGCAGGTGTCCAGCGTGTATTTTCAATAGCGGGATGGGAGAAAGCAAATGGTATCAGGCCATACCTAGGGGGGATGAGAAACGCGACCCACCTGCAGTCCTCAAGCAGCATCGGCAAGGGAGGCAGAAGTGGGGAGAGAGGCAGGGTAGACGACTCCCATGAAACGGGCCATGTGCGTGCACAAGCAGACAATATAGGCATAGCAGGAAGCACGTGTAAAGAGAAATAAAAGTTATAATATTAACAAGATATATATGTAATATATATTTAAAAAAAAGAGAGAAAAGGAAACGGGGGTATCAGCATTTAGGATGAGGGATTCAAGGCTAGTAAAATATATACATATATAAGTTGAAGCTGAGGAAAAAGGGTAATGCTGCCATCTACTGGACAGGGATGGTACAAAGGGTAGGAGGTGTGGGATATCCAAAAAAAAAAAAAAAAGGGGGAATTAGGCTGTGTTTCATAAGAAATGATAAGAATCTTGAGTAATAATAAAGGAAGAAGGTATTGGGGGTTGTATGCACAAGAAGGAGTCTCAAAAAAAAAAAGAGAGACAATGTAAAAGGGAAACCTCCTTTTAATAAATGAGGGGGATATTTATATGCATGAAACAGTTTTAATGCTGAGGGACAGATCAATGAAGTAATAATTTTAAAAAAAATGCTTATGCTGCTATGAAGAGCTATTTGCGGGGAACTGCTGGCGGGGGGAGCTAGGATGCATGAGTGCACAGGATTAAGACCAGCATATGGAAACAGATATTAATTTAGTTTTTTCCACCACCCCGCATAGTGATTTTATCCTAGACTAGAGATGCCAAGAAAAGATATCCAAAAGGCCTCCAGGACGCGAAGCGCCATGCAGTCAAGCAGCAGAGCTACCGCAAAGAAGAAATCATCAGCAGCGAGGGCACGTACAAATAAGGGATCAAACAGGAGAGTGGCTTCGGCCAGCACGTGAACAACAAGCAGCGCAGCAGCAGTAAAGCCCAGGCGCAGCAATAGGGAAAAGACGACACAACAACAGGAGAGCGCGGGCACAACACAGAAAAAGGAGACTGACGAGCTATTGCAGATGGTACGTCAACAGGTTACTCAACACGGCCTGACTTCAGTGAGGCAAAGACTGGGAATGCCAGGCTTAAGAAGCGAGGAGCAGCCATCCACGAGCAACAGCGCGTCATTAACTAGCACGACAAATGGTAAGACAGGGTGTGAAAAGTGGCCCCTAAAGCTGTTAACCTCCTCATTGGAGGATTCCTTTTCTGATAGTGATGAAGACCTAACATTGGCTGCTGTCATACAGAATGCAGTTAAAAAATTAAAGAGAAATAGAAAAACAAAACAATTAAACCCTCTGAGGCAGGTATGGTCAGGACAGAGTCAGAAGGGGGCAGACCGGGAGGGCATGTCAGAGGGGGCTACCCAAAGAACGCAGGTTGAGTGGCGCGATTCCAATCGCGACCCACGATGCGGCATGAGTTCATTAGCCAGCTCAGTGCCCAAAAAGATAAAAAAAGAAGATTTGGAGACGAGAATATATAGACCTATTCTCTCTTCTGCTGAGGGATCAGGATGAGGAATCCAGTAGTGGAAAGGATAGTGATAAAAGAAGTGAGAGGAGCAGGAAGCCAAAAATTCCTAAATCTATTAACAATTGGGTGACAGCATTCCACATCTTCATGAGTGTGGTGATGCAGAGGGAACCCGAATCTGGACCCTACCTGACCAGGTACCTAGACACCATTACCAGAGCACATAAACAATATGGAGGATGGGCCTGGCTGAACTATGATGTAAAGTTCAGGAGAAGCATGGCAGAAGATCCCACACTAGCATGGCATCACAGGATATTTGACCTGTGGACGGAAGAAATGGCACCTAATAGGCCATGGTGTCAGGACGGGCTACAACAGCCTTTTCAAAGCACGCAATGGCAGCAGCCTTTTCAGAACTCGCAATCGCAGCAAGCCAATCTGCCGGCCGCACGCCGAGCATGCCGCCAGTACAATGCAGGGAGTTGTACATGGCAGCCCTGTAAATTCAAGCATTCCTGTTCAGTATGTGGAAGCGGACACCCCGCTTTCACCTGCAGGGCATCAAGGGATGCCAAGCCTTTCAGAACAGGGCAGCAACACTCAAACGAGGGAATTGGCCCCAACGCCCATCAGACTTGAGCGGATGCGCCCGTGGCTGCGAGCCTACCCGAAGCGGGATATAGCAATTCATATTGAAAACGGCTTTACTTACGGTTTTTGCATTCCTTCCCTAATAGCAACGGAATCACAAAGACGCGTCAAAAACAACCCCCCATCGGTCCGTAAACACAGCTCTGTAGCACATGGCAAAATAGCAAAAGAAATAGGTATATGAAGAGTAGCCGGGCCTTTCAAGTCACCGCCATTTAAGAACATAGTGCTCTCTCTATTGGGTGTGATACCAAAAAAAGAACCGGGACAATTCCGGTTAATTCACAATCTATCATACCCTGAAGGGAGGTCAGTTAATGATTATATTGATCCGGCCTTATGCTCCGTTAAATATGCAACCATCAATCAGGCAGTTAGGCTAATTCACAGTAGTGGGCAGCAGGCCCAGCTGGCTAAAGCGGATATTGAATCCGCTTTCTGTTTGTTACCGGTGCATCCTGAGTCCTTCCCGTTATTGGGCTTTATGTTTAATGGGGAATTCTTTTATGATAAATGTTTGCCCATGGGATATGCGGTATCATGCGCTTACTTCGAACAATTTAGTTCATTCTTACACTTGGGTGGTCGAAGACTTGGCAGGCCCCAACACTGTGGTACACTATCTAGACGATTTCCTATTCATAGGAAAAGACTATGACGACTGCAAAAGGATATTGCATATCTTTGAACAGGTGGCACAGTCTTTTGGAATTCCATTAGCAAAAGAAAAGACGGATGGCCCGAAAGGGATCATCACATTCCTGGGCTTACAGCTAGATGTGCCGGCACACAGGTCATGTCTGCCAGCGGAGAAAGTGTTGAAGATGAAAAAAGACATTCAACAACTACACAGTCAACGAAAAGCTACATTGCAGCAATTTCAGTCCATGCTCAGCCTGCTATGCTTTGCATGTAGAGTGATACCAATGGGGCGGGTTTTCTGCCGTCGTATGGCATGGGCTACTAGAGGAATACAAAAAAAGCACCATCGTATCCGTGTCACCAGGGAAATACGAGAAGACCTTAAGGTCTGGTTGCAATTCCTACACACATTCAACGGACTCGCATTCTGGCAAGCGCTCCCAGTATCTAATGCGGACTTAGAATTCTTCACCGATGCCTCAGGAGGGATGGGCTTCGGCATATACTTTAGAGGGGCGTGGTGTTCAGAGACATGGCCCAAGGAATGGCAAGTCGAAGGAATCACCAAGGACATCAAGTTCTTGGAACTTTTCCCGCTAATGGTAGCCTTTTGTATTTGGGCACCTGAGCTCGCCAACAGAGCTATCACTTTCCATACCGATAACCTAGCGGTGGTCTGGGCAGTGAACAGTATGCGAGTAAGGACGGCCAGGGTAGTGGCCCTGTTAAGAAAAATTGTGTTACTATGCCTGGTACACAACATAACCATTAGAGCGGAGCATATTAAGGGTGTAAATAATAACATTGCCGATGCTCTTTCTCGTTGTAAGATCAAGCTCTTTCACCAACTGGCCCCCGAGGCAGACACAATCAAGACAGCCGTGCCCAGCCATGTCTGGGAGTATGGTCCACCGAGGTATGGAAGCTGCTGTTGGGTTCCTTAGCAGAGCAAACAAGGCGAAAATATGTCGCAGCATGGGAACAATACCAGGAATTTTGCAGAAATGCCAAAATACCAAACAAGGACAGACTTAAGGGAGGGACAATACTGAGTTGGATTTTGCATTGCAAAGGCAATGGGTACACAAAAGCGGCAATGCAAGCACGTTTAGCAGCAGTAGCATTTTTTGCGAAGGCTATGGGCAAAAGGAGTCCGAAATCGGATTTCGTCATCAAGAGAGTAATGAGAGGTTGGGCCATAGGGCAGCCACGTACAGTAGACCAACGACGCCCGATTACTCACCAGATGCTTCAACAAATAATGATGACAACGAGCCAGGTATGTTACAATGATTATGAGACTAGGCTGTTTAGATGCGCCTTTTCATGGGCGTTCTACAGAGCTTTTCGGATAGGGGAGCTAGTGGCACCCTCATCCTCCAGGCGCAGGACAGACTACAGAGATATCGATAAGCGAGATGTACACATACTCGAAGGGGCAGTGGTAATACACTTGCGAAGATCAAAAACCGATACGGTGGGTAAAGGTGCGCGAGTGGTGTTGTCAGCATTGCCCAATGACCCCTCATGCCCTGTAAGAAATGCCATAGCATATCGACAGTTACGAGCAGACACAGGACAGCAATGGTTCATACATGCGAACGGTGCCCCCTTATCATGTTTTCAATTTGCCAAGGTACTCAAACTGATTATTGAAAGAACAGGACGGGATGCTAGCTTTTACGGCTCACACTCCTTTCGTATCGGAGCTGCTTCTACGGCAGCCAACATGGGGATGTCCAAAGAACAGATCATGAATATAGGCAGATGGCGCTCCGATAGATATAAACTGTATATACGCCCAACGGAATGAAGCCGGTTGGGTTTACAAAACAAAACAAAACAAAAAAAAATCAAAGAATGAACTGACTAAGAGATAGAGGGATGGTAAAGTCGACAGTTGCAGTTTTGTTGGGTTTTGGAGAATCAATATCTGTACCAATGTTGGGGCTGAATCAATGTTTGTGTGACAATTTTACTATTTTGTTCTGCAAATAATCATACCTTTATGACTGTGATTCAATGCAGGTGTAAATCGCCACCTCTGGCCTCGTGAAGTTTGGATATGTGGCCATTCATTTGTTCACTGGGCGCAAAGGCGGACTCGGTGCAGACCACAGGGGCTGAATTTGGGACTCCCAAGAGCAGAGGTTTCTGTGGTATGGCTGGGGTGATGTGGTATGGTGTAGGACCAGCTAGTGCCATCCCTATTACAAAGGAAAAGGCTGACTGGGAACCCTGTCATGATAGTTGTTCACTTAGGGGGCAATGACCTCGCGTCTACTCGCAGCATCGAGCTCACTAAAAAAATGCAAAGTGACATGCTGACCCTGGCTAACACCTTTCCTGGGACTATGCTGGCGTGGTCTCACATCATACCGCGACGAGTGTGGAGAGGCGAAATTTCGCACAAGGCTTTGGACAGGACGAGGTTAAAAGTGAACAAATGGATGGCCCACTTCATGGGCGCAATAGGAGGCTTCAGCATCGGGCATGACCTCATCGAAGAACGATGTCCAGGATTGTATCGCGCAGATGGAGTACATTTGTCCGACATGGGAATGGACATCTTCCTGTGTACCATACAAGACATGGTCGAACGATTATGGCAGAGGCAGGTGTTGGCCACAGCGGCGTGCTAGAAGTGGGGCCCCGTCTGCTGTCGGGGTTGGCAGAAAAATGGCCCCGATGAGAGAGAACACAGCCCAGTTTTGTGGTTAAAGGGGGAAGGCTGCATGGGAGAAACATGGACCTTCCCCCGGAGAGATGTAACAAGGTAACAAGAACACCGCTCAGATGGCCCCTGCCTCGCTTTGACGGCGGGCAGGGGGGTAAAGCAAGGGAAAAGTGTTGCTAAGGCAGCTTGAACGGCGTGCGCAACTTCTTTTCTCCTGAAGGATATGAAAGGACTGAGGAAAAAGCTGTTACGGCGAATTTTCCTCCAGCCACTTACAAGGACTGATGGATATGCGGCTGTGTCTCTCGAGGGGGCAGAAGGTTGTTGATTGTTATGTGCATGCTGTGGCCAACAGTCTGGTTCTGTTAATGTCCATTGTTAATGAATAAACAAATTGTGTTGTTGAAAGGAAGCGTGTAAAATGTGTTGACTTAATGAGGGGGGGAGAAGGGACGGGGTAGGGGAAGGACAAAAACCCGAGGCCGACTTGCCGGTTGCGCGGCTGTGTCCCTGCGTGCCTCCCTCTCCCAGGTTTCCCAATTTTCAAAGGATGTTGTACAGAAGTTGGGTGCCCATGAAGAGGCTATTGCTAAACACAATGTTGCCTTGAATAAATTAGAGAGGCAGGTTTCTGTTATGCAGGCTGTTGCATCTTCTTCGATTAGGGGTAATCTTACTACACGTCATCAAATAGAGTCCCTTGAGAATGCTGTACGTGCAAAAAATTTGAGATTTTTAAATTTTCCACAAACTCATTATTTGTCTTCTTCTATTTTGTTATATAAATATTTTAAGGAGGTTCTATTAATTGATGATGTGAACTCTATAAAATTTTCTTCTGTTTATTATGTTCCTATATTTGCCTCAACAGAAACCTCTTCCCCTATTGCCAAAGGCGCAGGGAAGGTGTCAGTATCTCATTCATTAGATGTTTCTGCTTTTTTGGAATCATCAATTGATGAGATTACTAAACGTGCTACATTAATTGTTTCCTTTATTTCTTTATCTGATAAGAATTTGGTGTTGTGTTCATATTTTCCTAAAAAGGATCAATTGTTTTGTGGTTCTACAGTTCAGGTTTTTCCTGATGTGTGTAGACTTACTCAAATGCGGCGCAAAGCCTTCTTAGCATTCAGAGCTCGTGCCTTGGCAATTGGGGCCTCTTTCTTTTTAAAATATCCGTGTAAGTGTATTTTGATATATGAGCAGACAAAGTATGTATTTTTGGAATCTGATCAACTGAATCTATTTCTGCTTGGTAAAGAAAATGGCTAGAAAGTACTGTTATTTACTTCCTTTCTAAGTCTTAGGGTTAGTAGTGGTATTATGGTATCATGGGACCAGTATGTATTTGTTATTCTGGTTTGTTTTCTTTTCTTTTAATGATGTCATTTCCTGTTTTTTGCCTCTTTCCTCTCCCCTTGATGTGGACTTGATTGTAATTCCTTTTCGTTTTGAAATAAAGATTGTTAAATTCTCAAAAAAAAAAAAAGGTAGCGGGAAAGTATGCAGCCTTTTTGAACACCCTTGCTGTTTTAAAACATTCTGTTTCTCCCATTCAAACTGTTGCTTCCTGATTAGTGTAAAGGTTGTGCAAGAAAACTATCAAATGTCCATGCTTCCTAGTGTGGCCCAGAGTTCCACATGGCTAACATAGTCAAAAGCCTTGCTGTAGTCAAAACACATATAGATATCCTTTTGGTATTATTTTGTCTTTTCAAGGATCCATCTCACATCCTCAATGATGTCTCTCATTCCTCACCCTTTCCTGAACCTTGCTTGCACTTCAGGCAGTTCTTATTCCAGGTATAGTTATAGTCTCTGCTGGATTATCTTGAGTAGAATCTTGCTGGCATGTACAATCAGAGCAATTGTGCGATAATTTCCACAGTCAGTCAGATCACCTTTCTTCAGTATTGGTATAAACACAGATCTTTTCCAGTCAGTTGGCCATGATGTTGTCTTTCAAATTTCCTGGCAGAGCTTTGTAAGTATGGCAACAGCCACATGCAATTGCTGTAATACTTCAGTGGGAATGCCATCAATAACCGGTGCTTTGTTCTTTGATAATGCTTTCAATGCTTCTTTTACTTTTTCTTTCATTACCAATGGATCCTGATCATGAGTTACAAGTTGAAACAACTGTTGGTCCACTTGATTTTTATGGTATAATGACTCTGTATATTCTTTCCACCTTTTCTTGATCTTCTCAGCATCATTCAACATGGATCCTTGAGTACCTTGTAGGATGATTCTGTTTCCTTCCATGCATCATTATAGTACTTCTCCTTGTCTCATTGAGTTTTGTGATTGCCTCTCTTTCTCCTCTAGCTTTAGCTTCTCTGTGTTTCTGGGCAATTTTCAGAGTTTCTTCAGTCATCCATTTTGTCCATTTTTGCTTTTTTACTTTTTGTAGAGACTTCTCATTATCTTTGAGCACAGCTTTCTTGATATCATCCCATAACTCTTCTGGTGCTCTGGTGGTCTTTAAATTCTGGTGGTATATTCTCAAGGTCATATTTTGCTACATTCATGAGTGGCTTGCTCTTTTTCTGCTTTAGTATGAGTTTGCATACTAGTACTTGGTAATCTGTACCACCGTCAGCTATAGGTTTGGTCTTTGTTGAAGATATTGAACTTTTCAGACATTGACTTCCACAGATGTAGTCCATTTGATTTTTGTACAATCCACTGGGTGAAGTCCATGTGTACAGTTACTGCTTACATTGCTGGAAGAAGGTGTTTGAGATGAATAGTCTTGTTGAATTCTTTAAGTCTTTGTCCAGCTTTATTTCTGTTGCCAAGTCTATATTTTCCAACCACTTTGCCTTCTTCTTTGTTGCTAACTTTTGCATTCCAGTCACCCATGACTATCAGGATATCCTGTTAGCATTTTCTGTCAATTTCAGCTTGTACTTTTTCATAGAACTGATTCACTTCTTCCTCTTCTGCAGCTGTTGCTGGGGAATATACTTGAATAATAGTTGTGTTGATGGGTATTCCTTGTAGACCAATAGAAATTAAGCTTTTACAGTGTAGGTTCCTAAAATATTTATTTATAAAACCTTGCTATCCAGCTTCCCATAAATACCAAAGTGGTTACAGTAAATAAAATGACTGAGCAAAATTTCCCCTTCAGCATCCAATCCCACATAAGCCTCACATCTCTTTTCCAAATAGCTCACCGCCATACTTAATAGATAGCAGATCCTTGTTCTCCAGGAACAAGCAGGAAGTCAGGCCTCACATATGGGTGACATTGGCACCGACAGAGCCCTCACGGAAGTATCTCCCCAGCTTACAAAGAAAGCCTTTGGGAGATGTCACCATGCATGCATGGTCCCCTTCCTGCCAAAGGGTTCCATCTTGATCAGTCTCCCTTTTCCTGCAGAGCCCTACAGATGTTTGTCTTGTCCCTGGAAAAAAGTTTTCTTTAACTTGTGCATTCTTTTACTTTTTCCAGCTTGGAGGGGCGGCCCAAGGGAGGGTGTGGAGCCATGTGCGGAGACTCGGTGCGGGACCGTCATTTGCATAAGGGGCCTCATTTGCATAAATATTTGCATAATGTTACCATACACTAACTTTTAGTAAACATGCCTCTGAACGAGCATATGGATAAAGAAAGACTAAAAGATTTCTACATTACTATAATCCAGTACCAACCGCCAGGCACATTAGGATCTACTACAAACACTGCCTATTTAGAACCAATAGCAAACCCACCGTATCATAACAGCACTACCAGGACTCATAAAGCACCAGACCCCACCTATCAAAAGGCAACACTGCAAATATTAAACCAATACATTTCAGAGAATAACAATACATGACCTACTGGGGAAAGAGAACAAGTGGCAATGTCAAATAGGAATTACACAAACCGAATACCTCAGCTCAGTTACACATGCAGAACATAGACCCATCACCAAACAAGGAATCACAATTAGAAACAGGAAGACAATAACTAAACTGGAACCCCAAAAGCCAAACTTGGAATGTACAACAACACTGTAGAAATAAAACTATAAATTAATTTCCTCTTGTACTAATAAGTCAGATGTTAATGATTCACATTTCCCAGAACTGACATATTCCAGTTAATAAATTCAAAATAAAGAGATATTTTTCTATCTTTTTGTGCATTTCTTTCAGTTGCAATTGCTCCAGCCACTTTCTTCTGGTTTCTTCGTGTCTTCTGCTAACTCTCCATCATCTGCTGTCCATTCGTCCTTTCTTCTCTTCTAGATTTTTTTCCATTCTCTCTCTACATCTGCTTTAACATACTAATCTTTCTCCTTTTGATCTTTCCTCATTCCTATTTCATCCACTCAAATTTTACCCCTCCATCCTCAATTCACACCACGTACTCTTCCAAGACCCGGCCAAATGAAGAGTTTTCTTCCCCTCCCACACAAAATATTTTTCCCCTCTCTATTTGCTCTCTCCCAGCCCCATCCCATTCTAATCCTCCCCCAACATCAGCTCCTTCTAGTGTCCAGCCCCACCCAGCATCCGCAGTCACCTTCTAGTCCCCCAGGCGATCAGCCCATTTCCTGTCCAGTCCTCATACAAAGAACACACCACTCTCCGCCCATTTCATAGTCCTAGCTCCCCCATCTATTTCCAGCTCCTATCCGAGTCCCTCCATCAGCTCATTTCCAATCCCCAGCCCTCCCAATCACGCCGATTTCTAGTCCTTTCCTAGCCCCACCATCAAGCCCATGTCAAATTCCTAGCTCCCCTCCACTCAGCGCATTTCCAATCCAAGCCCCCCAATGAGCCTACGTCCAGTTCTAGAACCCTCCAGTGAAGTCCATTTCATTCCAAGCCCCCACAACAGCCCATTTCCAATCTTAGCCACCCCCCAACAGCCATCATTTCCAGTCCTATCCTATCACCTCCACATCCCCAGGTCACATTTCCTTTGTCCTTCGCTGGGGGGGGAGCTCCCCCCCCGGCCCCTGCCACTCGGGTAGGGCCCATTTCCACGTCCCTAGCTCCCTCCCCTCATAGCCCATTTCTAATACTCAGGACCCCCCAACAGCCCATTTCCAGTCCTATCCTAGCACCTACATCAGCCAATTTCCTGTTCCTCAGCTAGCTCCCTCCACCACTCAGCCCATTTCCAGTCCTGCTCCCAGCCCCCCACTCGACCAAGCCCAATTCCATTCCAAGCCCCCTCCCCATCAGCTATTGTCCGTCAGCAAGACCCCACTCTCCACTCATCTCATAATACCAAGGGGCCTAGCCCCCCATTAAAGCCCCATTACCAGTTTCCCCTCCCTAAGCCCCCCATCAGCCCACTTCTAGTCCTAACCCCCCATCACCCCATTTTCCAGTCCATTAGCCCACCCCAATAGCCCATTACGCAGTCCTATATCCCACATCAGCGCCATTTCCAAGTCTCTAACCCCCCCCCCCACCCCCCATCAGCCCATTTTCGCAGTCCTGGGGCCCCCCCATTATCCGTCCTAACCCCCGACCCCATCATCCCATTTCCAGTCCTGAGGCCCTCCCATAGCCCAGTGACCAGTCCTAACCCACCCATCAGCCCAATTCCAGTCCGAACCCCCCCAATCCAGCCGCTTTTCCCGTCCTAACCCCCCATAGCCCATTACCAGTCCTACAACCACCCCATCAGGCCCATTACCAGTCCTACCCCCAGCATACCAGTTCCAAGTCCTAGCCCCCCAATAGCCCATTAACCTGCTGTTGTCCTAACCCCACCCCCCCCCATCAGCCCCATTTCCAGCTCCCTAATCCCCCCAATCAGCCCATTTCCAGCAGTCCAATAACCACCCCCATCAGCCCATTACCAGTCCTAACCCCGCCATCCGACCATTTCCAGTCCTAGACCCCCATCAGCCCATTACCAGTCCCAAACCCCCCCATCAGGCCCATTTCCCAGTCCTAGGCCCCCCATAGCCCATTACCAGTCCTATAACCCACACCCATCAGCCCCATGTTCCATAGTCCTAACCACCCCCCATTCCGCATTCAATTCCGCCCTTTTTCCCGCCTACAACCCCCCATTAGCCCATTACCAGTCCCTAAACCCCCCCGCATCAGCCCATTACCAGTCCTACCCCCCCCACCCCCCCATCCAGACCATTTCCAGTCCTAGCCCCCAATAGCCCATTACCCAGTCCCAACCACACCCCCCCATCAGCCCATTACCAGTCCTAACCCCCCAATACAGCCCATTTCCAGTCTAACCAACCCCCCATCAGGGGGACAGCCCATTACCAGTCCTCAATCCCCCATCAGACCATTTCCAGTCCTAGCCCCCA